>JADRCD010200109.1:0-11287 GCA_019843815.1 Montemys delectorum
TTTAAGTGGCAAAAGCAGCCAGTTACAGAAACTAAGATAAGGAATGATTAGGGATTTTAAATGGTCATTTTTACCAAGATTGGTCTCTGAATTCTATAACCTTATGTTCAGGGGAAACTAACGTATATAGTGTGAAGCCACCACCTACCCAAGGAGAAGACTAAGATTCAGGATTTAAAGATCAAACTGCAATTGCGGTAGAGCATGTGACAATTATTTAAAGCAGGCTGAGTTTGGCTAGGAGCCTCTTACAGCCTAAGCCAGAGTCCCTTACCCACAGGGAGCTCCGGGAAGTGCTTGGGCAAGAAGGGCAGGAAGGTCCCAGGACTTTGCGTCATCTGTTCTCCTCTATCTGGGGCCTTGGCTTGTTCTGTGCAGTAAAGAACAACCATCACACAGCCGTAGACTCTGCAAGAAAAGCTCAAAGAAGGTGTAGAACCTTCTAGTGCAGGAGGAGGCTGCGCAGGCCGAGGCTGCGCAGGCCCTGCTGCAGAGGCTGAGGCGCTGCTCTCAGTCCATGGAGACTTCAGTCCATGGAGGGCTCCCATCATCAACAGGAAAAGGAATGGCTGGTGCAAGTGCGCTCTGCGTTTACTTCGCCTTGGGCCCCACAGTTGCTACATCAGCTTCCCAACTTAGAAAGCACTGAGGCTGAGGCGCAGGAGAAATTTTGTGAGTTCAGGACCTCTCTCTTCCAGATTGCTGGAGTCAAGTCTCCTCCGATCTCAGGGATTCTAGGGCATCAGTGCCCAGGATGCTGCCGAATTCACCAGACAGCTCACACAGTGTCTGATTCTCCCACTGCAGGTTGAAACAAAAGCAGGAAACAGCAGGTCTGCTTTGGGGGGGAAAAACCCGTATGGCCCAGGAAGTAAGTCTGGAGAAGTTCTTACCAACTAGGCTAGGCCAGATACCCAGTAGTATCCAAATTATAAGAGTCTAATGGCCGCTGTGGATGACTTCCTAGCACTTAGCCACTGGTATCTGTGTTCTCAGCATTTTTAATTAGCAGAGATGCCACCGCTGCAGAGGACCACATATAACCCAGAAAAACTGTCAGGGGCACACTATAAAAATTGAGTATGTGTCACCAGTAGATTTAGATTCTTCAGGTTAATATTATTTTTGCAATTAGGTAGTGAACTGACATTAATTTACTCGTGCTGTGTGATTAGGTTAATTTACTCCAGAAAAGCTTACATTTTCAGAATTAAAAATGGTAGCCATGTCTTCTCACGATCCATCAAAGTCGCAGCTGTGCCATAGAACACCACCATTTTGTATTCTTATAGGCTGCACAATAATGTGCAATAATGGCTGCAGATGACCAAGTGCCGGGCCCCATAGATCTTCATGCTTAAATACCTACGAATGAATGGTTAACTTAATCAATTACTTTTCTTATAGTTCGGCTTTTATAAATAGAAATCAGCCCATAATGCTTAGAGCACTGAATTTTAGATGTAATAGTGCCTCTGTGTGTAAAAAAACAAAAGAGGCTTGCAAAAATAAAGCTAACTGGTTGTTGACCTTCCTGGCTGCAGATGCCCCCTCTATGTCTGCCTGGATTCCTTAATGATGCAAATGCACTCGTCTAGCTCACACATTCCCTGGACCGGTGGTCCTGCTAGCATTTTGAAAATTACTTTAATTAACCTTATTTTATCTTGGATAGTGGTAGAACACTTTTGTTGGTTAACTAGGCATTTGTTTGTTTTATCATTAACCTTGACTTTTGCCCTTGGAATTGATGGTGATTTATATTGTGAGTCAGGTGTTAGAACAACACCCACTGGGGTACCCAGCAGCCGTGCCCTCAGTGGCTAGGACTCTGTAGATTATAGGAGACAGAGTGGGAGTGGGAGGGCTGGAGAGAGACAAAGCAATGCTTGGCCGAGGGTGGATTCTAGTCTCCAGCCGAGGATGTGGATTTTGGCATAGTCTGGGCTGGGGCAGGCTCTCAAACCACTTCCCAGCTACTCCTGACGTCAGAGGAAAGGGATCATTTATTGAAGGGGAGGAATAATGACCAGTCCCAAGCAGGTCCACTCTAATCGTCGACCAAATGTACTGTAATATTAAGAATAGTGTGCCCCTACTCTGTGGATATCCCTATCTTTCCCTCTCTCCCACTCTGTCCACAGCCAAAAACCTCTACTGTATATAACCAAATACCTCTACCCCATATAACCGAGGCCTTGGCTTTACATCTGCACTCTTGTCACAGCGCACAAAAACCTAGGTTCAACTCCTGTCTGTTTTGTTCTGTTTATTCCTAGAAATGCTGTGTGTGTGATTCACAAGCACCTAAAGGCCAGGGCACTGTGAGGCCACAGACAGGGAGGTACTGAGGTCCAACTCCAGCCCCCAAGGGCACTTGAGAGCTGGCAGATGCTGCTTTTCCTGAAGTGCCTTGACAAGCCAGAAGGGGGCGAAGTTTAGTTTCGGTACAGAAAATGACATTACCACACACACTCTTTTCGCTAGTGGTTCGGGGTCTGTGTGACTGGGTGGCATCATCACTTCCTGTGTATTGGCACCCCCTTCATTCCGTGAGTTAACACATGCGCTGCAGAAGACACACGTACCGTCTGTGCCTCTTAAGTATAATAGTTTACAGGCATCGAGAGGGGCTCTTTCAGAAAGTCAGTACTTTTCAAAAGAACCAAAGCCTTTCTATTTTCTTCTCGGTAATTTCCTCAAGGTCCAGACCTGTCCTCAGCCTCCCTCTTGGTGGAAGAATTTTGTGGGTCTAAGTTCCCACGAAGGCCACTAGGTGGACAAAAGTGGGCAGGGAGGCTGTGGCCAGCCAAGCAGAGCCCCCGGAAGCTGCCCACGCCTTTCTCCTCCCCCTACCGCGCTGCTGCTGAGGTTGAAGGCAGTATGTGTTTGCTTTAAAGCTGTCTAGAGCACAGGGGAGAGGCATAGCGGGAAAGGGGAGTCTTGGATGGGTAAGACTGTACACAAAGAGCCTCTTAGCAGGGACAGCTTTGTCCTAACTGTAAACCTGAGTGGTGAGGGGCAGGGGCTGCAGGACGTAGAAAGAATGTCGTGGGATCCCAAGATTTACTCAGGTGGGGAGGACACCCTGGCTTTGATACTTCCCAACACCCAAGGAGACTGTTACTACAGAAAATTAGGTGAGACTCCAAGATCCTAATGGTCAAATCTCCATTTTCCCCCCATTGGAAGCCATAGTCTTAGTACATTATTTAGTGAGTGCTGACTAACTAATGTCCTTCCCTAGTCCATCACAGTGGCTTAGCACAGTTGAAGTCACACCTTGATCATGAACTCTCCGTGGAGTTTGTCAGTGCCCTGAGAGGGTACCTCTCGCACAGCAATTTAGGGGGACCTATGCTGTGGCCCCATGGACCCAAGGGCTTGCTGCTGGGTGTCTGCATTCTGCTGACACAGAGAGAGGACCTTGCAGGTGACAGGCAGGCCTGCTCACATTCCTTTGCCTAGAAGCCTTTGTTGAGTCCAAACCTCACCTGGAGAGAGGCTGGTCTACCATCACCCTGCTGTGGCACAGGAAGAAGATGGGATGGGCTTGAGCACGCATAAAGATGGGTCAGCCATTTGTAGGTGGGCCAGCCATTTGCACTGCTAACCCAAACATGGAACCAAGTCAGTTGATAACTGTTCAACGAGTAATCTTAAATAATTCAGGACTTTTGATCTTTGGATGCCAGAAGACGTGGGGTTTGTTGTGCGATCTTGGGCTAAGAATTAAGCTTCCAGTTGTCCTGTGGGAAATGGGGCTAGCTCATGGGGTCATTGTGACCATGAAATGAAACAATAGACTACGATACCCATGTGACCATGCATGCTTACTCGTGGGAGCCATTGGGGCTAGATGAGGAGAAGGAACACTTTCTTTGTCCTGTTTGGATCAGCCATGGGAGCTAGCGTTGCCCAGCTGGTTCCAGAGATCATCTTCCAAGAGACAGCGAGAATGGCTGTAGTCTTCTCAGTCTCTTGCTAAATTTCAGCTATGTGCTTGGATGAACATGGAATTTGAAAATGAAAAGCAAAAAAAAAAAAAAAAAAAAATCCCCCAGCCCACGGCATCCATTTTTTCTGATCAATAGAAATCCAGTCACTT
Source organism: Montemys delectorum (assembly GCA_019843815.1). Taxonomy (NCBI): domain Eukaryota; kingdom Metazoa; phylum Chordata; class Mammalia; order Rodentia; family Muridae; genus Montemys; species Montemys delectorum. Next base: position 4,109 of record JADRCD010200109.1, read on the forward strand.
AGCATAAAGCTCTAGAGAATCATCTTTGTTCAGGCCGAGACTGCCACATATAGAAAGCAATGATTTTACTGCTTTTTTTTTTTTTAAATATATATTTCTAGAGACAGTAAATGAAATAATCTTTTTTAAAAATCATTTTTTTGACTTACAGATCTTAGTGCTGAAAGGGTAAAAAGAATTACCTCCACAGTCTGAGATCCTGGGCAGGAGACTCGGCTCCGGCTCTGGTGCCTGCTGTATCCAGAGCCTGGCACAGTGGCGGCCATGAAGGGTTTCCACAAATATTTACTGATTAGATCAGGAGACGAATGAAAGCTGTTACCTGGATAATAACGATTAAGATAATGCCATAATGCCGGAAACATTGAGGCTATGTGGGGGGAGCACAGCAGAATAAATGTGATATTTCCTAAATGGTTCCTTCTCTAATAAACAACAACAACAACGACAACAGCACACACATACACACACACACAGGCATAGAGAGGGGGATGGAAGGAGGGAGGGAGGAGGGAGGGAGAGAGAGATAGTCATGTCCTACATAAAGAAACATGAAGAGGAAGACAAACTGTCTCTTTCTTAGCACATTGTCTTTTCAAATAACCTTGTAAGCCTTCCTAGTTAAGCTTTGTAAATGATATGTAAAACTGTAAATAAAATAATGTCCGGTGCTTAGAAGGTTAACAATTTTTATTTTGTCTTGGTTTGTTTTTGTTTGTTTTCTTCAAGAAATGGTTGTCCAATTTGAAATGGGAAAAAAAAGGGGGGGGGGGGGTTCCTGAAATTGCAAAATGTGATCCTGTAGTGCCCCCTGGTGTCGATTTTATGGAATTGTCAAAGCCTGAATTGTGTTCCGCCTTAGTCATTAGCATAATCTTGACTTATTTATGAGCCTGAGCTAGGTTCATTTAGAGGGGAGAGTCCTTACTTGCTGCACCAACCCCTCTCTCTCTCTCTCTCTCTCTCTCTCTCTCTCTCTCTCTCTCTCTCCCTCTCTCCCTCTCTCTCTCTGTCTCTCTTCTCCCCCCCCCCCTTTCAACTGGCACACTACCACAATATGAAAGTAATTGTACATCAACGCTAGCGTAAGATTTAACCTGAAAGCAGTATTCCATTGGAAAGATACCTTTTCACCTCAAAAAATATTAATGGCTTTAAAAAACTATTTTTCAGAAGGAGGATTATTAAGTAGTATCTATTGTCCATAAAGATATTCTTTATAAGTCGGTCTAACAGAGGACAGTTTTAATTTTAATTTTAGAGATTTATTATCACGTGTAATAATTAAGCCATTCTTTCTTTTTTCTCTGAGATTCATTCATTTATATAAAAGATATACAGAGTCAGTCTATTTTGCGAGAATAAATAGATCAGCTAAATCCACAATAATCCAAAGGACAGTACTCTGATTCCCAAACACTGTCAGTAAAATTACACTTAAAATTATTTAAGGGGAGAGTAATTCCTTCTTCCACTCTCTTCTATGACAATGACAGTCAATTTAGTGCAATTGGCAGGGTTTTATAAAGGGCCAAATGCTATCCGTGCCCTTTGGGAACTCCAGACCTTGGACGGATGCACACTGGCAGTACTCACTATATGGAGTAAATGTAATATAAGAGGAAGCACCCAGACTGCAAGGAAGGAGGGGAGACGTCCCCAGTGGCCACGACTTTGGAGAGCTGCAGCCGGCAGAGGAGGCAGGGGGAAGCAGAACATTGCAACCGGTAGAGTGGCATAGAGCAAAGAGCCAGCACAGCACAGGAGTGTGGACAGGGCAGGGGTAAGCCTCTCAGGGGTCCTACAAAGAGCCCAGGAGGGTTCCAAGGAGTTAGGCAGAGGAGAGGCATGAGCAGCAGCCTGTGCCCTCCCCCGCTCTCCCCCCAACTCCCCGCCCCTCCCCCGGGTACCAGCTGGAGCCGACACCAGATTATCAGTGAGATGAGTCTCAAATTCCCTCTCCTGGCTTTCCAGGAACAGAGAGATAAAGAGCTTGGATATCAAGGAAGAGGCACAGGGTGGAAGGACAGCGTGCCGGACTCTGTCCTGTCCTCAGACAAAGCTCTGATTGGGCAATGCTAACCTCAGGCATGCTTTGTGACTTCTCTCAGCCTCAGTCCTTTCTCCTCAAAAGCAGACATGATAATCTCTTCTTTATGGGACTGGAGAAGGCATGGAGGGTGTGCATGGCAAAGGAGTTGAGTGAGGCTGCAGGTGCTTGCGAATAGCAGCGACTTTCCGTAAACAGGAAGTCCTTGCAAGGGATTTCATTATAAAAGCACCTTGTTTGGCTCCATGTTCTTATGTGACTATGGCATTGGTATCTAGGCTGGAAGTGTTCTGTAAGGCAGGGCCACCTCGTCATCACCGGTGTGTGCAGGAAATTAAAGTGAAGGTCAGGAGAATGGTCTAGTGCGTGTCTGCCACATCCAGGCTCAGTGATGAGAGCTAAAAGCTGGAGGAGTCTTTCCCATAGCGCCACGGTGTCCAGCCTGATCCCTGTTTAGGGAAGCCCATTTGCATAATGGTATTAGCCAAGCAGGTGGACAAAGACGTGGCTGAAAGAACAGGCTGCAAGGTTGGAAAGCTCTGGGTTGGAACTCCAGTTTCCCTGACTCAGTGTCTATTTGCTCAGCTGGAAAACAGTGGGCAGTGACTTCTCTGTGAGACAAGACAGACCCTCCACAGTCCTTGCCTCCAGCCCCGGTGGGTGCTATTATTGATTATTCCATTTAAGATCTAAGAAGAACCTTTCAGAAGTAAGGATGTGACTCAGTAGAATGCTTGCCTAGAGTCCCCAGATCCCCGAATTTGAGCTCTAGTAAGTAAACTGGGCGTGGTGGCACACTCCTGAAATCCCAGCACTCAGGAGGCAGAGGCAGAAGGACAAAGCAAGCCTTTGTTTGCTACATGGTGAAATGGAGGTCAGTCTGAGTTACAAGACACCCTGTCCCCAAACCAAAAGCAGAGCTGGAAGTGTGGGAAGGGTGGTTCTGTGGTTAAAAGCACTGGCTGCTCTTCTAGAGGATTCAGGTTTGTTTCCCAGCACACATGCATACAAGGCAGCTCACAACGATCTGTAATCCCAGTTCCAGAGGATCCTTTGCCCTCCTCTGGTCTCCGTGTGATCTGATGCCCTCTTCTGGCCTCTATGGGCATTGCATGCACTAGTAGTAAGTGCCTGCACCCATTTTGTAATTAAACAGAAAAGTCGAACGATTTTTTTTCTCCTTTTGTTACTCTGAAATCTTCGTGAAAAATCAAGAGAAAGTTGTACTTCACCACTGTGTGCAGGCAAATGTCCCATGCTGGGTCCAGGTAGAGCAGCAAGCACCGCCTGGCATCATGGTAATCAAAATTTTCATTTTTTTTTCTTTACACCACAGATAGAACATTGTAGTGATTTTGTTTCTGACACTGATGTCATGAGTCCATGCAGGTTATCCAAGTGCTTCATTTCCATAGAAAGGAGAGCCCTGCAGAATGTCAGCTGCTAAGAGGCCAAAGGGAAGGGAAAGAGGGCTTCGTGCTGGGGTCAGGACTAGAAAGTGGTCCTGGCAAGCATAGTGCACACAGAGCAGAGTGACCCAACTTTATAGGAAGTGTTGTTGGCACACAAGTGAACCAGCAAAGAGAAGAATGAGAGGCACCCAGGCTGAGGGTCTTTAACAGCTTGGCAGGATCAGTCCTGCCCCTTCCCAGATCTAACTTCCTCCTGTCTTGACTTTGCTCATCTACAAAATAGCAAGGCTTACTGCCATGGGACCGGTGTGTCTTTCTTTGCTAAAACCCCAGGGTTAGTGAGTCCTAGGATCCTCCTGGCTCCAGCTCTACCCCTAGTACCGGGGTTGCCAGCCCTTGCCTCCACGGGTGGCTTTTTACTGGGTGCTGGGATCTGAACTGGGGTCCTCATGCTTGCCTGACAAGCATGTTACTCAAGGATTCATCTCTCCAGCTTCCATGAGCACCTTTTTAAAAAATGAAAGCCAATCAGAAGGTGATTGGTGGTTTTTATAAACCTTCAAGCTTACACGACTTTTACTTATTGGAAAATTGCAAAGATGTATGAATCGCAAATATGGCTGCGGACCATTTGTTATTCCACCTTGAAGTAAATATTTGTTATCTTGTCTCAAGATGAGAATAATAATTACCCCTGCCACCAACAGTATGAGATTTAAATGAGATAATGATTCCTCAGTATGTAAGCATATCTTGCTGTAGGTTGTGCCAAATGAAAATGATTTAGCAAACAATTTGCATAACAAAGTGAATATAGTTCACATTAGTCACCTGCACATTAAAAAATATTAAATTTAATATAAATTTATGCCATGTTTTTTACCACAATTTTAAATGTCAGATTGCAATGTGTGTGTGTGTGTGTGTGTACATGTGTATGCAGTAAGAGTTTAATAAGTACACAGTATCTATTTTGTTTTTCAGGGATGTTGATGTGACAGACACAGTGTGCTGGGCCAAGGATTTACAAAGAAGAGCATCATGGCTGGCCCTGGGAGCCCCCTGTAGAAGGGGGTACTAGAGTCCGAGGGATGGGGGCCGGCAGGGCGGGAGGAGCTGCTTTCCACCTGCTGTGTGCTTCTGTGATGGAGACACATCAGAGAAGGATGCAGTGGGGCTGGGGGTAATGAGCCAAGTCCTGGAGACACTTGGAGCTGGCAAGGTACAGATGGCATGTTCTGAGTTCTCTGACTGTGTGCTGGGAATGTAGGCCCTGCCTGTACGACTTAGTTCAAAGCAAGAAGGTTAAAACTCTACACCTTCCGGCTGGAGAAACAGTTCAGAGGTTGTGAGCACTGGCTGCTCTTCCAGAGCACTCGGGTGCAAATTCTAGCACCCAACATGGCAGTTCGCAACTGTCTGTAACTTCAAGATCTGACACCTTCACACAGACATGCATGCCGTCAAAACACCCATGCACATAAGATGGGAATGAACAAATTTGTTTTAAAAACCAAACCAAACCCTGTACCTTCAAGAGGGTGGCAGGGGTACAGGGGCAAGGCTGAAGAAGACCCAACCCCACCGCCGTTCTTCCATAGACGCCAGAAAGCCCCTGACAAGGGGGCATCTGGTCACACTCCCCTGTCTGTGTGACACATGTGACAAAGGAGCATCTGTCTGTGTGACACGTGTGACAGTCTCTGCCTGTCACTGTGGGCCTGACCCTCACTCACACTGTTGGGAGTCTGGGGTAGAATTCTCTTTAGAAGCCACATACCCCAACCCACCCCCTCCCCCACCCCCGGAATTGAAATGGCAGGTGTGGGCCTTCCTCTCTAGGCACCAGAGCATTGGAATTAATCTGCACCTGAGCATCACGACTCAACAAATTGCATTCTGCACTTGCCTTATTGTAGACTGGTGGTTATAATAAAATTAGTTCTAGTCCACATTATTGGCTCATAATTAGAACTTCATGAACAAAAACCGGTACAATCTCACTGAGCCTTCTGTGGTTGGGCAATTGAACTGAGCGCATAGCTTCTCCTCCTTCCCCTCCTCCCTCTCCCCCTCCTCTTCCCCTCCCTCCCCTCCTCTTCCTCAGCTTCTTCCCACTTTTAGGTTGTTTGTGAATCCCTTAAAAGAACAAAACCTATTTCAACTGGATTTTTTAAAAATAGTTCCTAGGTAGGGTGGCTATATAATTCAACAACCAAACTGGGACAGTTATGAGGGCAAAAGGCTGCCTATTAATAATTAAGCTGGGACAAGAGCATATACCAGCAGGCTACAGCCAACTCCCATAGGTGGCAATCCTTTTTTTAGGGACAGGCTGGCCTCTCCAGAGGTCCTGCTAAGCAAGGCTGCTTTCTTAACTTCTTTACCTGCCCCTCCAACCTCTTAAACTATTAATTTGGGGCAATCGTCTTTGTAAATGTAAAGTTTCTCCTTGTGACACAGCTGGCTATTGTACAACTTAGAACAAACTTGAGAAATTCAAAAGATGAGAAACGGGGGTATTTATATCCAGGCATAAGAGATTGTTAGGGACATCCTTTGATGTGACCACTGGACTTCAAAGGGAAATCTGGGCTGGTAATCCTTCAAGCCAAATCTGTGATCTGAACCTAGGTGTTAAAAGGTCCCAACTCCCCCTTAAGTCATGGGAAATATTTGATATGTAACACCAGAGTCTCTCCCCTCCACGAAAGTCATATTTAGGCCTACAGAAAGTCCACCCTTAGGACTGGACCAAAGTGCAGTTGACAGTGTGCTTGCTTAGCATGTATGAGGCCCTGAGCTTGATCCCTAGCACCGTATAAAACACACATGGTGACACACGCCTGTGATCCTAGCTCTGTGGATGTGGAGGCAGGAGGATTTAAAGTTCAAAGCCATTTTTGCCTACGTAGTAAGTTTATGGCCAACTGAATCCTTCACCTTTTCTAAAATAAAAATAAAAGTTAAAAGTGCATTCTTTGGCATCAGAATGGCATGTATGTTTGTGGGACATAGCCTCATATAGAAATATCCAGATAGTGGCCTGGACTCCTGACCTGGATTCCAGGCTGATTTTAAGCAGCACTGATTAGTGAACATCCTTGCCACCAGCTATCCATTATCCAGTCATGACTGGCCATAGGATGGCTGCCAGCAGCAAAGCATGATGCTCTGATTTTGGTTTCCCAGCAATCCTGAGACAAGCAGCAAGGGCCTCAATTCGGGAACCATTGTCCAATTAGAAGGACTGTTGGTCACATATTTGAGACTTCTCCATCCTATTCTCTCCGGTCACACAGGTTTGAGTGAAGTCCAACCGTGATCACACACAATAGCGGAGTGAATTTTGCTAGTTATAAAGCCCCCAAACGGTGCGAGCTTCAGTGGCGATGGGATACATTGAACATTTTGGCAGTTACAGATTGAAAACTGTTGCATATCCAGAGGTTTGCAGGGTCTGACATATGTTAGCTGGGGATGTCCCACTCAGGTGTGGTTTGTGCGTAGCTGATGCCAACAGCAGCCTACATGTATACAGGAGGATGGTGGCCTCAAGTTAAAACATATGGAGGAGGCTAGAGAGATGGCTCAGTAGTTAAGAGCGCTGGTTGCTCTTCCAGAGGTCCAGCAACCACATGGTGGTGTCACTATCTATAATGGGATTCGATGTCCTCTTCTGGCATTCAGGTGTACATGCAGATAGAACACACACGC
>JADRCD010200110.1:0-20581 GCA_019843815.1 Montemys delectorum
CCCCTCCCCCCATCGTACCTCTGGAAGACAGAGCTAAAATGAATCATCCAATCCTTTAAGTTGCTTCTGACTGGCATTTTTGTCACAGCGATGTGTAGCTAACTCATACACTCCCTTGGCATAATTCAAAGGAGCCTTGTGGAAGACATCTAAAAGAAGGTATCGCTAGTCCCGTGGCTTTAGTATAAAGATTCACGTCCTTAAGTCAAGAATGGGTGCACGGTCCTTCTGATCCCCCTGCAGCAGTACATATATGTTCTGGGGAAAGATGATGGCTTCATGACAATGGTCCTTAGCCATGCCTGGAGCCAGGCAGCCTGTGGGCTGACTGCATACCTGCACTCCATCGCTCTTTCTCCTCTGTATTGGCTGCCTCAGTTAAGCTTACATCCTAAGCTGGGGGTGAAGATTAAGTAAACGAATAATCCAAAGTGCTTAGCCTAATACCATAAACTAAGCCTTATTACCTTCAAGAAGCAGGGTTGGGAAGAGAGCACCCCGTGCGTGTTCTAAGGTCATTCTGAAACTGGTCTGAACTGAAAGCTGGTCAGAGGTAGAAATGCTGGAGCTGTCAATACACCTGCCGAGTGCTACCTACCACGCGCTCAGAAGCAGAGCTCAGAGAAGGATCTAGAATTGTCTCGACCACTTGAATTTGTAGTGTGTGTGGTTTTTCAGAATCCATCTATTACCAGTTCTCTCGGATATGAAACCCAAAATAAAGTTTGAGAAATCATCACCCTACAAGAAATATGGAAATTTTCTTCTTCTTCATGGATCCCCTTAAGAGATAAATAGTCTAAATGCCAAGGAAAGTAGTTCATGAATAAAACATAATAATAGCTTTTCTTAAATGACTAACCCATACACCTATGAAAGTTCCATTGAGGGGGGAGAGGGAAACACCTTAAAACTTGGTACAACTAGTTGGTATTCTTTTAAGTTAAAACGTTCACTTTTCAAAGTAATTTCTCTGCAACCTGATGTGCATGCATAGCAGCAACTGTCAGGTATATTGATTTTTAACTGTACTTATTGTTTTTACGATTCTTATTCCTAATGGCCCCTTGACACATGTCTGTGTGCACTTTTTCTGATTATTTCCCGTACTGGCTTCTATAACAATATTTTTTATTGTTGCAATTATTTTCCTAACTATTTTAACCTTGTGTACCCACATTTCCTTGCGATTTCCTCGATTTTCAGAATCAGGCTTTTGAGGCCATCATCACAAACTTTACCCCTCAAAGTAAAATATGGGCGATTGTTTTTAATCTTAGCTTTAAGCCATCAGTGATTCTTTATGATATTTAATATATTCCCTGTGATATGAAAATGATAAATCTAGGTATCTTATTCTCGGTACAAATATTTTCAAAAGTGTTTTTTTAGTTTTTCATGGATGCGTTGTTGAAATACTTCGAATATTTCGAGTGTTGCGCTAATTATGATTTACTGTGTATTTTCAAATGCATTTTCTAATTTCAGCTCCTCCTCTTGGTGTCTTCCTGAGCCAGTGACAGCCCTGCCTTTACTGTGCATCAGCCCATTGCTTTACATAATCGACTCTGTTTGCTAAATTAACCATGACTGACTAGTCAGAAAGAGTTCAGTCCCCTTAAACCTGCTAATAGAGATCAGAATGTAGCTTCTGTTCTTTATTTTGTTTGCATAAACTGTAGCAGATCTGATATAAAAGCACATGATATACTGGCCAGCTTTAATCAGTGTAACTAATTTTTATGAACTAAGAATTCCCTTGGAAACACTACCCTGCCTGAATCAGAAATTCTAGATTATTAATATCGTTATGATTATGTGCAGATCGTCAAATGAGCTATTATAGAACTCTTGCAGATTATATAATACTTAGAAGGAATTATTAAAAACTCGTATCAGTGTCATGATGCAATAATACATTTCTCCTTTAATGCTTAAGAGATGAATTATGCTTACTAAGTTATGAATGCAGAGTAGACCTAATGTCATTTCTTCTTTTACCTTAATTTCCCTTGTAATGTATTGTCAATTAGCCATAAACGTTCTTATTTTTAAAGGCAATTCAGAAGCCTCTAATGGAATCCTGTGGCAAAGTGAAGGATCCTTTTATATACACAGTACAGATGTGTCAAAACCACTTACGGCTTTGTTTACCCACATGACACAGCCAGCAGCCCAGAATGTCTCATACGAAACTTACCATGTAAATCATACTGATAAGAGCACCACTGCTACTTGCATATGTCAGTAATGAAAAATAATCAACATAAGCACCTTTGAAAAGCAATTTCAGATCATTAAAGATGTATGAATTTTGACAAAGCAAGAAGATTTGAGGCTTATTAAGAATATATTAGGTCTCTGCCGTGAATGACGAGAGAGAGGCTGTATGTCTCAGAAAGATAAATGGTACACAGGGAGCTAGAGACACAGTCTTGGTCCAGCTGGTCCTGTAAACTTGGTGAGAAGAAACAGCCTATTTCAAGATGGTCCTTGAGATGTAGCAATGTCTTGGACCACTCCCGTTCCCTAATGGACTACATATGTGAAGCAGCTTGTCCATCTGGCTTGGAGCCAAAGGCTACTGGAGACTCCTACAAGGGCTTCATATACCCTTTCCAAGTAGAATGAAAATACATTTGTCTGATAGTTTTTCCATTTCATTCTTTTCCTTGATGCCTATTTACTTATTAACTTTGGTTACTGTAGATCTCATAGCAGTAAATTTCCAAAATTCTTTAGTCATAAAGACCCCATTCCAGCCAGTGTGCTTAGCTGTAGTCTTAACAGGAATGAGAACGGCACGTATTCCAGAGAACCCATGCAGGGAGGTGTTAGCATCCCCCCAGACTGATCTTTAAAGTGCTGCGTGGTTCCTGGCGTCATGACCACATTGACTAAATTTGAGCGTAGTGAGTGCATTTTTAGAAGATTCGAAGTACATCTCTGTCATGTGATGTGAGTCTATGTCAGCTGCAGCTACTCGATTTGCATGCTAATTCTGAAATTTTCCTTGTCCCATGTGACACTTCTGAAATGTCTGTCTGTTCTTTTTTTTTTCCTTTTTAATTTCCCAAGCTCACTATTTGGATAAGATAGTTAAAGGTACTGTATATCTACTCTTTGTTGACATTATCTGCATAAATAACTACGTAGCTGTGTATCAGATTGTGTTAGGTGTAACAGTAGACATTTTCATGCCTATTTTTGTAAATTATAACTTGGGCTTACATTGTGTGAGATGCCTCGGATTTAAATTATTGAGACTTAAATTGTCTGTGTCTCATTTTTATAATTTTTGGTTCTCGCAGATTTCATTCCAACTTAAAACAATAGTTTTCACTAAAACTGAAACTGAAGATTACAGTACATTTGCTGTTTTTTGTTTTCACTCTATTTTGCTTCAAAATCTATGTTGCTTGCAACTCAGCTAATGAGCCTTAAATTATAAATTAAAGAATCATAAATACTCTTATCACAGAATAAGAGTTGCCACTCTAGAGAACATTCTGGCTAACATATGTTGAGAGAGAACAATCTCATTTATCCTCACATAGAAGCTTCTTTGGCTCTTTCTAAATGTGTCAGAATATATATGTACAGATGATGCCATAATTTCTCTTTTGTTATTCTTATAAAACTATAAAATCTCATGCATGCCATTGCATCAGAACTGATAATGTTGCTCAGCAAAAAACAGCAGAGGCTCACGTCTTCAGTTACCATAGAAATAGGTGGAGCGATGCTGTACGCAAAGAAAACCCTTCCCTCTCTCTCCTCAGATGACCTATTTTCCTCTCCTTGTTTGTGTTTTCCATTAGAATATGAAAATATTCATGGCAATATCCAGGCTTTCCTATCCTGATTCCATGTGCAAGCAGTTACCCCTGATGCACACTGGCAGTGGGGCAGTTAAATACTTCTACTTCAGTAAAAACCACAAGAGAACACACCAAGAAGGAACCCTTACCTTTTATGTATGAACAGCCCATAGACACAGACGGTAACTGTCTAAAGACAAAATAAGCCGCAAAATTAATCTCATCCTGGCCTGATGGTATCCTTACGTATCATTGTGTCAGAAGGCAACCCCCTTCCTGTTAGCTGTAATTGAAAGAGCTTAAGAAGCAGGACGTCTCTTTGAGATATTTCCTTCTCAAGTTCTGCACTGGAGACCCATACATGAAGAATCGTTGGAATGCAGACTAAGCATCTTACAACACATTGCTCCCTTAAAGCATAGCTCCAAAACAAGTGGGGTGTTCTCATGATAAAGAGCTGTGTATAGACCCCCCAGTTGCTGGAGCAAGTGTTTTATTATATGTATTTTATACCAAATGATTAACAGTTAGCCTAAGAGACTTGATTGCTAGCCAGGCCAGTGCAGGAGTTTAGAGCATTTAGAACATTCTGTCAGCACCATGTCACACTCATAAACGGGGACCGCAGAACCCACCTGAGCATCATCCTTCATAAGTAGATCATGTTGGCTGCATGCCAGTTGTCATCAGTAGGCAGTGACAAAATTTGGTTTCTGGAGGGGGGAAAAATTATGTTAGACTGAGACAATTATCAATTTTGGATATATTTAAATTAATGATTTCCCAAATTTTCCCTTCTTGCCCATAAAAGCAGACAAGATAGGATATAAAGGTAACAGCATAAAAGCCTTAGGGAGATTGTCAAACAATATCACCCCTCGCTATCTGTCTTGAAGCACGCCACTACCGTGTTTTTGTTTAGTCTATCGATGTTTTATTGTGGTCCTTATGGTATTTCATTTTGTCCGTCCTAAGTAATCAAATATGCACAGCTCTTACATTTAGTTGGAAATCCTGTTGGTCCCGTCCCATCCGTATGCAGCCTGAATCCTAATGTTTGTTAGAATAGACGCTAAAGCTGCTTCACTTCTCCCGGGCTTTGCTTATTCTGTGAAAAGGAATGTACTCTTGGCATAAAGTATAGTCATTAATACTGACCTATACTTTGTGCGGTTATTTAATACACTGTAATTTCACATGAATATTCGGCAACTCTGAGGCCAGATAAAATTAATGTTCTCTTTCTAAACATCAGTCATAAATTCATATCCACACTCATGTTCTTGAATTTAGGGGAATATTTTCTTTTAAAGCAACCAGGTGCTTTAAAAAGAAGCTCCTAGCAATGTTTGCCACAGATCAAAAATTGAAACAAGGGGTTCTGAAATTATTTTCCTGGGATGCTTTTTCCAAACCATAGGCTATACCTTGTTGCTTTGTGAAAGGGGAAAAAAAATGTCAAGTTAATTTTGTCTGGCCTGAAGCTACTTAGTGGGTCATTGCATACATTTCTGTCCTACACAGGTAAGTGGTGTCTCAAGGGTCAGGCCAATCAAAGATGCCACTTGGGTAAGAATTAGATTCCTTGGATAATGTTGCTGTTTCTATCCATGTGCAATTACAGTCTTTGTGCTGTTTATAAAGGCCTGTTCCCACTAAGTGTCCTGTATCTGTTTCCTTCAGACACACAGTCTTTCAATACTCAAATCACTGGTGTTTCCCTTCCTTGTCTTGACAGAGGGTTGCCCCGGCTTGTGCAACAGCAATGGGAGGTGCACGCTGGACCAAAACGGCTGGCATTGTGTTTGCCAGCCAGGGTGGAGAGGAGCGGGCTGTGACGTAGCCATGGAGACTCTCTGTACAGACAGCAAAGACAATGAAGGAGGTAAGGGAAACGCTGAACCTGAAAACAAAGTGTGTGCCAGAGCCTGGGTCCCTAAGTTACAGTGACCGCAGAAGTATCTGTTGGAAAGAAAAAACAGATCCCTGTAGATGAGGTTGGTTGAAAATGTGTGAGTGCTGAAGGGTTGATTGCACTCCCTGATTTGCCTGAAACGAAAGCCTGGTGATTGGAGAGGCAAGGTTACTGGGCTACTGCATAACGTCCATTGTTCTCCATTCCTTTCTCTGATTCTGGGGTGACTATCCTTCTCAGTGATATTCAGGGTGATGTGCGTTGGGAGAGCTACAGAAGTATTTTAACAATTAAACAAGCTAGAAGATGCCAGGCATTTTTTTTTTTCAAACTCCTGTTAAAAACTATCGGCAGGGAAAAGAAAAAGAAAAAAGACAGCAAGAGAGAACAGTCCCCTTGAAGCTGAATTCCACTGTCATTTTATCCTTAACTTTACACCCCTATAAAAGGATTGTGATATTCCACCCAATTTAAGCCTTAGGCTAGGAATAATTATCCCCCCCCCTTTGAGCACATCCCCCATGCTATTGTATTTTAATTTCAGAGAATAGAGAGTGGGAGTTGGTGATGGAATAGTTGCCCCTGACAGCTGTTTAATTTTGACAAACCATTAGGAGCGAATCCGGTGGCAGGTGGAGTTGCTGTCTGAGTCTGAGATCACCTCCTCGAGGCCTTAACTCGTTTCAGCCTCAGCCCTCCAACCCTGCTCTTCTGGAAGATAGTCATCCTGGACAGTAGTGCTGGCTAGAGAGCACCGATTTTATAAAGGCAGGCAGAACTTCCATCCACTGTGAAAGTAATTAGATGGCGTTCAGCCACATCGGTAACTCGGCTCTCGATAGCTTCACCTAAAAAAAATAGAAATAAAAGGCTTTGAAGGTTTTAAGTGAAAAGACGTGTTCGGATTTTCAGAGTGCTACAGCCGTTGTCATTCCGGTTTTTCCTCTTGTGTTTCCAAGGTGCTTATCTTGACAAGGCCTAGAAGGTTGCCAAAGACCTGTAGAGTGAGGCCTACCTAACTCCTCTTCTCCAGTGACCCAGCCAGCATCCCTCAGCAGCACAGGCAACTTGTTAACTTTCTTGCAGACTGTTTGATGATCTTCCCCTAGATACTTTCCTTGGCTATCAAGACAAGCCAGTAACCCTACTTAAAAAGCCGTCTTCCCTCCTCCTGCCCCCGCCCCTAATGGATTCCAGCAGCCGTTAACCCTCAGAGCTTTCCTAGCTAATAATATCTTGTTGCCCAAACTCCTCTTGATCACGTGCTTATAGAAATGGCAGCATTAATCCTCTCTGAGACATAGCCCAGATGGCAACCTAACTCCTTGCTTTCCCCCAAAGAGCTCCAATCCCATTGTCTCTGGCGCCAGGGGAGGAGAGTGACTCTTTCTCCTTGATTGTGCATTCCAGGTTTTTGTAGTCCTCTAAAAAGGAGATTACTTTGAGGGGGTCCTACTTGCTCTCGGAGGGATGCAAACTGCAGGCCAGGTCTGTAGAGACGAGGCAGAGTAATTTAGGGGCTAATCAACTCTTTGGTATTATTATCAGCCAAGGAGTTTTTTCCTTTTCCTCAAAAATTTATCAACTGTGAATTGGCCCCATTCTCCTTTGTTTATTCTTATTAGCATGAAACTCTGCTATCTCTCGGCTCCTCTCTCTGAGGGGAAATCTGAGCTGATAGAACCACTCCTGTGAATTCTCTATTATCTCACAGAATTTTCATGGCTGTCCCTAACCTAATTTTGATGTTCTTCAAAGAAGGAATCTCAGGGCTGCCTTCATCATATCCTGAAGTGGTAACCTGGGTGCCTGGTAGCCCAACCTAAAGGGCTCTTTGATATAGGCACATGATAGTGCCTTGGAGACAGTATCTGCCATTCTAAAGACAATCAAGATGCATGCCCTTTCTGTTCAGAATAGTGGGATCATGTGATAAAAGGAACAATGGGGCAGAAGGCTTAAAATAGGATGGTGCAGAAACTTTAGGACATCTGGACAGTGGGGTGTTGCAGAGCCATTATCTATGTTAGGTTTGATGTCAGAATATTGAATTAGCCAGCACACCTCTAAGTAACTTGATTTGGCATATTAAGTCACTGAAAAGGAGCTGCTGAAGATGATGATTTGGCCCTAGCCAGAAATTAAACAGCACCGTGTGTGTGTGTGTGTGTGTGTGTGTGTGTGTGTGTTCTTGTTTGAATACAGTCTTTGAAAAAGACAGGGAAAGTAGGTTTACCATTCCCAAAAGTGACAAAAATAGATTAATGTATGGCCAAAGTGATAGGCGTATATTAAAATGTCTTTATAAAACACAACACAATATATAATGAATATATACCGATAGATAGATAGATAGATAGATAGATTGATAGATAGATAGATGATTGATTGATAGATGATTGATTGATAGATGATAGATGATTGATAGGTTATAGATAGATAGATTGATTGATTGATTGATAGATGATTGATAGATGATTGATTGATAGATGATAGATGATTGATAGGTTGTAGATAGATAGATAGATAGATAGATAATAGATAGATGGATGGATGGATGGATAGGTAGATCAGTAGGTAAGTAGACAAATGTATGTTTAGACTAAAACAAGCATATGTAGGGAAATAACTAAATGTCTTCTTCTGCCAGTGTTTTTCCTCTACTCTACACTAGTTTTCCTTTCCCCACTCTGACCAACCCCATCACCACTGTCTGATTATAAAGAAGGAACCCACCACTTCCCTTCCTGGGTCCTTCCTATTGTCTTTCAGACATAGTGGCTCTCAGATTTCCAAACAATGGACAGGCGCTTCTGAAGGAGCAGGAAGAAGGGGCCACTAGTAGACTAGAAGGAGCCGAGTCCTTACTCACTCTTAATACCTATGCACTCACAGGAAGTAAACCTGTGGCCATGTCTTTTTAAGGTTCAAACAGCTGCCGTGTGCACTGGATGGTTGTGGCCTTTTGACACTAAGGGGGAGTCTTTTCCTCATGGTAAGGTCTCTGACAAAGATCTCTGCTTTGGGGAATTGACAGTGATCCCCTCCACCAAAGCAACTCCAGATTTCAGAGAGAAGCCACTGAAGCAAGTTTAAAAATATAAGCTAAGTAAATAAAATGGCGGGGAATAGCAGTGGTAAGAGACGGGCAGAGGGTAAAAGCAGACAGAATCATCAGAGATTAAGTACTCGCTCCCAGAGACTCCTGACGTTATCAGACTCCTAACATCAGCATCTCTAGGTATCATGGTAGAGTATTAGCTTGGGAAAAGTGCTTACTGGTTTGGAAAACAATTGGCTCCTGTGTGAGGCTAGAGATTCGGTTACCATGAACCATTTTGCTAGCCACATGGTTGTCCTAATTAATTTGACTGCTCATACACTGTTAGTAATTGGGGGGGGTTGGTGGTTGTTATTTTGCTCCTGATGCATAGTAAATTGTGAAAACACATAGCATTTGTGTGTGTGTGTGTGTGTGTGTGTGTGTGTGTGTGTAAAGAAAGAGAGATTTTTACCTATCCATTGACTCTGCAGTATGTGGTGTCTTTTGTCATATGGATATTTTCTCAACTAATATGAAATAATGTTTTATGCAGTTTATCTTTTCATTAATAAGCTGTGGCTTCTGAACAAGAGCCTTGTAAGATTATACATAGACTTATATATGTGTCATAGTTTCTTCTGGTTTGAAGGGCTGGTTTTTTTTTTTTTTTTTTAATAATTCTGTGGCTTTCTTACTATCTATAGTTGATGAGTAATACTCTTAAATTATTTATTTTTATTTTATGTCTATTGGTGTTTCACTGTAAGTGTTTGTATGGGAGTGTGAGATCCCCTGGACCTGGAGTTACACACACTTGTGAGCTGCCATATGGATGCTGGGGATTGAACCCAGGTCCTCTCGTAGAGCAGCCAGTGCTTTTGACCGCTGAGTCATCTCTCCAGCCCTGATGAGTAGCACTTTTAAGTAACTATTGGAGTGAAAAACATATGCGAATTTGAGGAATAGATAGTGTCTGAGGATGAGAAAGAACGACAAAGACAACCCACAGGGCATTTCTACTTATTTAGATGAAGTTCCTGCCTGCAAGGAAAAGGACTTGGATTTGTTCTTTGGAGCACATGCTTTTTATTTTTTAAAGCCAGGTGTGGTAGCATGTAATGCCCACTGCTGGGGAGGCAGAAACAGGTAATCTCTGGAGCCCATTAGCCAAACAACTGTATCTACTCAATGAACACACGCACACACACATACATGGCACATTTAACTCCAGCTCCAGAGTATCCAGTGCACTCTTAGGTAGATTGGTTGGTACCATTCATGCGATTAGAAATACAGGAAAAGGAACAAGTCTAGAGAGACAGGGAAAGACGTGGTGCTTGACACATGGTAGGTATCTGAGGTACATTTGGCTTCTCATGCCTGTATAATATGCAGCTAGAAAGATCTAGAAGGCGCATTTTTTTGTAGGTCAAAAATTGATCCCTCAGGAGCCACGAGCATAAAATTTATATGAATGTGACCTTGAAGACACCAAGACAGCATGGGTTCCCATAGAACAAGAATGTGGTGAAAGTCAGATTACTGTAGAAAGGGGCCTCGCACACACGTTACCAAAGGATCACTGATAAAAATCTCCCAAGCACAGTCCCACCTTGGCATTGGGGCCTTGCTGTAGCCAAGAAGCCAAGCAGACGACAGTACTCAGCCTTGAGGAAAGGAGAAGGTGTATACCTCCCCCCCCCCCCCCCCCCCCCCCCCCCCCAGAAAAAAAAGTTTTAGAAAAAAAATGTCCATTCTTCAAAGGAAAAAAAAAAAAAAATAAGGGAAACAGAGCCAAGCCAGTACCAAAGGTAAACTCGGAAAAGAGCCCGGATTTAATAACTTGACTGAAGGTGTACTAATTAAATCTGACAGAAAAATATACCAAGGATGATATAAAATGCTTTAAAATGTTATAAAAAAAAAATATAGGGCAGGGTAGAAACCCAGAGGCCAGAGCAGAGGTTGGCCATTGTGGCCACAGGCTGATTTTTGTGAATAAACTCTGACTGAAACTCTGTGGTTACCTTCACCTACTTAGGTTTTGTCAAAGCTCCTTTGCAAGGACTGCCTCCTAGTTACATGGCTCACAAAGCCTAAAATACCCACTATTTGGCAAGCTATAAAAATAAAGTTAACTATTAAAGACCAGCAGATGCCTCAGGGAATACAAGAATGTTTTAAAATACGGGCAGGATATAACGAAAGTAATAATGTGAGGAGTCAAATGGAGGGAAGCATAAATTACATATCTACTTTCCATCAGAGTGCCACTTATAACGCAACCTGATGTGAGAAAAGGCTCTTTGCTAATGATGAAGGCTGCTACTCCGTGAGCTTTGACATTTTTCTGATCTTTCGGGTTTATATGATTAATGTTGTTAAAAAAAAAAAAAAAAAATGATGTCTATTCCAGGCCAAATGTGAGGCTCTGTGACATTCTTGAGACTACCGTGGAATCCCGGTGATTTTGAGAAGCTATTCCACAGAGACAGTTTTGCAACACTGTACATTTGGGCAAGTGCGTAATCAACTTAGTGGTACCAGAGAGGCCTCTCTGCTGTGAGCACAGGCAAAGAATGAAAAATGTCTTCTCAAGTTCTAGGAAGCCAGATTCATAACCATCCGTCACTGGCTTGGGCAAGATACTGATAAACTCTGCACAAAAATAACAAACAGTGTGCCCCTGCATCTTGCCTGTTGAAAATGAGATTCTCCCTCTGATGGATGCTAGCGGAGAGGCTTGTAAAAATGCATTTCCGACTGATTAGTTCAGAAGGTGTCAATCTCGTGCAGTTTTATGACCTGCAGACTACATGCCAGATGTACATTTGCTTTTTATAAACTAACAAAGATGAATGGCTAAATCTGAGCGCTCTTCGTTGGCAGCTGGACCATATATCGCCTAAGGGAGGGGCATTGTGGGGGTATTGGGATGGAAGCAGTTAACTCTTAGTCTACCAGATTAATGGGGAGTAAATATAATATTTGAAGGTACTATCCCCTTGTGGAGGAGGGTTTTATGTGGGGGGGGGATGCTCTAGGAATGTAAAAGAGCAATGTTTAATTACTCTCTCAAGCATATGTATTACACTCTGAAGCTACTCACCTAAGTGAAATAAATCATAGAACATACACTAAGGAATCCCCATAGAAACTCTACATACGATCATAAATCACCACTTAATGGTTAAAGTTGGTTTTAAGGGGTTGTTTGATTTTGATTTTGAAGCCAAAAATGATACAGAAGCAATAGGCTAATCATCTACTGCTTGAGAGAACTAGGTCTTGAAATCTATGCTTCTATTCCAAGCGAGGCGGAAGAAAAAAAACAAAACTTATCACATTATTGTTATAATATATCCTCATGAAGAATAAGGCCTCAGCAGGGCCTCATCTCTCTTCCATTAGAAATATCAAGAAATATTTATACATTTTTCATGTTTATGGCTTTTTCAGCAGGAAAGAAGTATTTTGGTGAATTTACATGAAATTTCAAAGCTCAAGTTTCATTTGATTATCTTAACACATGGTTTTAGATTTTGGTCAAAGAAGTAAGTGCTGCTTCAAATAGTCATCCACCCATGACCTTCATGATACGCAATATCTACATAAAAATGGCACCTATTAAGAAAAATATGTAATGCCTCTCATCGGAAATTCAGACACATTCATTTCTATGTGTATAGAAATTATCACAGTCATTTAAAATGCTTACGTAAGAAGAGACCAGCATCATGAATATATGTCAGGTACCCTCCCCCCATGGAACTCGCTTCCCTCGACTTCAAAGGAAGTAACAGAGAGAATTTTAGTTGCTGTCTGTGAATGTGCTCAGCTTCTTCCAGTTTCAAGGGATTACAAAAACATCCAACCTAAATAGACTTTAAAGTAAGAGGAATGCCTTAGCTTCTAGAAGGCCAAGGGCAGCTTATTAAAAGACCCCAAGGAGGCCACTGTGTTTATGGCCTGCTGGGTTTTTGCTCAAGCCTTTGACTCTGCTTATTCTGGGATGGACCATTTGCCAGATAGGTCCTATGGTGGCAAAAAGATGGCTGCAGACATCCTTAACTCCGCAACCTTAAGTTTCACCCCAGTAGACATCAGGGACCAAGGCAGAGGCTCTCTGTTTACATCATTCCTGAAGTCATCCTGACACTTTCAGTCCCTGAAATTTCGGGACCACAATGAAGCGCCTATGCATTCGTAGGCACGTGGTCTGAGAGCTGGAGAAGCGAAATATTGAAATGAAAAATCAAGGAAGGGCAGAAGTGAATGAAGTAAACAGAAGGCCTGCTCTATTCTCTTTCGGGCAGACACGGTGACTAACGGTCCTACCCCGTGCATCTCATGTTGCTTACCTCCCCTGCCTGCTGTTCACCTCCTCCTGGCCTGGAAATTTAATCTAGTTCTTCTGCTAAAAGAATTTAGTCTGTTTTTATTTCTTTTGAAGAATCTGCATGTGCCATAGCAGGCCTATGGAGGTCAGAGGACAGCTTTCGGGAGTCAGTTCTCTCCTTCCACCATGTGGGTCTTGGGGCTCAAACTCAGGTCAGAGATAAACCTTGATAGCAGGCACATTTACCCACTGAGCCATCTGCCACCTTATCAGGGTTGTTACGTCCTTCTGTCTCGGTTTGCCATCAGATAGGGAAAGGGCAAACAAAGTATGGTACAAAGCAAATAAATTATTAGGATGTTTTTTTTAAATACTGAAAGTAGGTTTTTTTTTAATTGTATAAATAAAACATAGCCATCATCTAAATATTTTTTCATCTGGGTTTTCCATAAGATCACCTGCTTCTTACTTGTAAAGTAGCTTCCAACTGTACTGTCAGTTACCCAAGAATGTTTCATGTCTTCACACTAGTTTTCATTAATCTATTCTAAGAGATACAGTTACCAAGCGGTCCAGTTTTATGTATTTAACTGGTGTGTGCAGACAAGGGGCTTCAAGGGCAGGTCATAGCAGTGACTGACAGCCACTCACCTCACATAGCACAAGGTTGGTGACAATGCCTCACACAGACTATATTCAGGCCCGAGATGCATTCTGAGACCTGCATCACTGGACCATTTGATCACTGCACAGGCTTCTGAGTGCCTTACAGAAACCTAGACATAGAAGGCACTCGCTTACCCCGGTTCCCTAATGTTAAAGAGACAGTGAATCCTGAGACACGAGAAGTTTCTGTCGTCTAACAAGGCACGTCATTTAAAATAGCCTTTTCCTTACGCCGCATGGAATATACTCTGAAGGGATGGCAGATGATATCATGGAACAAATGATAAACCAGCAACACAATCACATGTTATCACTATTGAACATTATGTACTTGATGACATATTCCTTGCAGCCCAGTTTTCTCTGACTGGCAGTGCACTGAGCAAGCAGGAAGCCCAAGCAGGCAGCAGCGCTAGGTCTTTTGAGACCACTGTCTTACGTACAGCTCCTTGTTAACAGAAATGTGTCATGTGGCGCGTGACTGTGAGCCGCCAAGTGTCCCTTTGTAATGTTCTTAGCGAAGTCATCAGTGAATGTATCCAGGCTCCTCTACCTCATGAATATCGTAGGTCCATGTTTCATGGTTGAACTTTTTATAACCTCCATCATAACTAATTCACATTTGCTATGTTTTTCTGGTTTTTTTTTTTTTGTTTTAATAATACTGCATTTTAGGGATAGCAAAGAAAAAGATCAATTTGAGAAATGCCTTACTCTCTGCTGGAACGTAATTCACCCTTCTTAGGAGAACCGTTTCTCCGGGAGATGGCTGGCTAAACTCACCCACTTCATATTAGGGTGTTTGTGATAGCCCCTTCCCATCTCTCCCTTTGCAGTCCTTTTCCGAATGTTAGAGCTTCATCGTACACGGGTCCCTGTCTGTTTTCTCTATGTGCCTGAGAACTCCTGGGGCATTTCTCTACAACAGAGACGGCTTCAATAACTGTGTTTACAACTAGTCTTGATTCCTTCCTTCTAATAAGGTGTTCTAATCAGTAATGCACATTCCTCACTGGGAATAAGTGATAAACGTGATCACTTTCAACCGTTCTCAATCTAGCTCTTTTTTACTTTCTGTAAAAGCAGATTTGAGTACGATGTCTGTATTTCATCAGGATGCCTCGTAGAGATACCCATTGGATACACAATGGCAAATTAACTGACATAAAACAAACCCACCAGTAGACACAAGTCACCCCACGCTGTGCGCGCCGCAGCACACAGAGCAGACCGGGAGCAGACCAGGAGCAAACCGGGCTAACCTGCTAACCGGTTTGCTGCTTTCTCTGCAGATGGACTCATTGACTGCATGGATCCTGATTGCTGCCTCCAGAGCTCCTGCCAAAACCAGCCTTACTGCCGTGGCTTGCCTGATCCTCAGGATATCATTAGCCAAAGCCTTCAGACACCATCACAGCAAGCTGCCAAGTCCTTCTATGACCGAATCAGTTTCCTGATTGGATCGGATAGCACCCACGTGCTCCCTGGAGAAAGCCCGTTCAATAAGAGGTTAATGCTTGCTTTCCTTATGTAGACCCATAAGGATCTTGAGAATAGTTCTGCACACTGTCTCTGAAATGCTGATG
This sequence comes from Montemys delectorum, assembly GCA_019843815.1. NCBI lineage: Eukaryota > Metazoa > Chordata > Mammalia > Rodentia > Muridae > Montemys > Montemys delectorum. The sequence goes on from JADRCD010200110.1 coordinate 15,371, forward strand.
GCTGTGTTTGAGAAAACTGCTTATATATGTTTTTTTCCTTTTTTTTTTTTTCAAAATTCTCCATCAAACTTCCCATTTTGAGCATTTTTTGACACTGTTCATATACTTTGTCAATTTCAATACCTGAGACTTAACAGGACATCCCGTTAAGGAGTCAATAAATCTTCATTTAACTAGTTGATATACTTTTTTTTTTTTTTGCACACAGTTGGAAACATTTCAGAAGGCACGATGAAAAGACCCCAAAAGGCAAAACAGAAGTGCACTTTTTTTTTTTTAGCTGAGCTCACTAAATAATATAAATTATGAATTAATGGAATGGAGCTGCTAACGGCGTGGCAGTGAGGTTGGATAAGCTGTTTGACTGGTGTTTTACAGAGCAGTAATGACCTGAAAATCAACCAGAAACTGAAAGCAGGTGTCTCTCGTCTAAGGAAGATGATTTACGCAGAACTCCTGGGTCTGCAGTCATTGACAGCATTAATGCACTGAGACCCAGCAGCATATTAGAAGCTGTTGTGCACATGTTTCTTATTGCCCCCTTAAATCTTGTACTTCGTGGTCCCAGCAGATTTACAGATTGCCCCGGAATTCATTGGAAAGGATACTTTTCTTCAAGAAGTCATATATTATATAAAGAAAGCATCATTTATAATTTTTAAAATTATTAGTCTTGATAATGCTCCAAAAAAAAATAGATTGGAGCAGATTAAAACTCAGGGTGAACACTAGGCATGCGAGAAATAAATTACACTGAATTGGAAGGAAGACAGTCTTGGGGCTGTTTGAGATCTGTTTTTTTGTTTTGGTTTGGTTTGGTTTTGGTTTTTTGTGTGTGTGAATAGCACTTGATTGTTTATGGTAGTGATATGTTTACCTTTGGCCTGAATTTTCTATAAATCATGATACTGTTGGCTGGAGAAGACAGAGATTCATTCAGACTCTTGTACTTTTCCCACAGCCTTGCATCCGTCATCAGAGGCCAAGTACTAACTGCTGATGGAACCCCGCTTATCGGCGTCAATGTGTCGTTTTTACATTACTCAGAGTATGGATATACAATTACCCGCCAGGATGGAATGTGAGTCGGCTAGATCCCCCGCTGTCTCTGTGGGAAGAACTCTCAGCATGAGGCTGGGCGTCCACCCATCAGCCATCATATTGTATTGTCTTTCTTAATAGAAAGGCAACAGCTCTCAGACTCTTAAAAACCCAGGACAGTGCAAGAGACAGAGATTGCGAGTCATGTTCTCATTCACCATAATAGTTCATCTGGTTTTCCTGAGGCCCGATATAATCCTGTGGTTCTGTCGGAGAATGATTTTTTTTTTTTTTTGTCTTTGAAGAATTGTGTTGAAATATGTCTGCAACTAAGTTCAGAGGGTTCCAAAGAGTAGATAGGAAGTTAGGGAAATGCAACTAGATAGCTTGGTGAATAGAGAAAGGATGTTAGGGTGCTTGCTGTTCCACTTGGGCAGAGATTGAAAACTGTTTCATATAAAAATTAGGAGAAAAGATTACTTGTGCATCACTCTAACTTAAGGAAAGCATTAGTCTTTGTACAGTGACAGCTCACTAACTTAGTCATTGTAAGGTGGCAACTCACTAACTTAGTCATTAAGCGGTGACAGCACACTAACTTAGTCATTGGCAACTCACTAAGTCATTGTACACTGACAGCTCACTGACTTGGTCATTGTACACTGACAGCCCACTAAATTAGTCATTGGATGGTGACAGCTCACAAACTTTGTCATCGAGCAATGACAGCTCACTAAGTTAGTCATTGAATGGTGACAACTCACTAACTTAGTCTTTGTACACTGACAGCTCACTAAGTTAGTCATTGGATGGTGACCACTCACAAACTTAGTCATACCAAATGCAACATCTTGTCTGTTCTTAGGTTTGACTTGGTGGCAAATGGTGGCGCTTCTCTAACTTTGGTATTCGAGCGTTCACCGTTCCTCACTCAGTACCACACTGTGTGGATTCCCTGGAATGTCTTTTACGTGATGGATACCCTTGTCATGAAGAAAGAAGAGAATGACATTCCCAGCTGTGACCTCAGTGGGTTCGTGAGGCCAAGTCCCATCATTGTGTCGTCACCATTATCCACCTTCTTCAGGTCTTCCCCTGAGGACAGCCCCATCATCCCCGAGACACAGGTAAGCCGGTAAGGTAGACAACATCTTCACATGGAAGCAGTTCCTCTTGTGGGATGCAAAGAATACTCTAACACTTCCAGGATTCTGGTGCCGTCCTACTTCTGTAATGTGTGGTATGTGTGGTATGTGTCCTAGAGTAGGAAAAAAACATCTTGGAAAAGGTGACTTGACAGGAAACATTAACTTTCTAAAGGTATTATCTAAAAAACTTAATTATCGTGTTTTAAAGTCTAAGAAATTATCTCTTCATGCCCTAGTCTCCACAGGAATAAAATATCTAACTCTTAAAGAAACAGTCATGTTAAATATTCAATTTATCTATTGAAACGCCTATAGATTGTTTCCTTCCTCCCTGTTTAGAAATAACTTTCAGCTCTTAAAGATAGGACATTAGGTATGACAGCAATGAATGTTATTCTGAAATGCAAAGTAGAACTATGTGGTTCAAAGCCAGGCCAAAGGTGTGGGCCTGTAATTCTAGCTGTTCAGGAGGCTGAGGTAGGAGCATTACAGGTTCAAGGCTTTCCCAGGCTATGGAAATGAATTCAAAGTCACCTTTGGACAACCCAGTGATACCTGGTTTCAAAATAAAAAGTAGATGGGGGCCAGAGAGATGCCTCAGCTGCTATAAAACATTTGCTGTTCTCCCCAATAACCAGAGTTCGGTTTCCAGCAGCCATGTCAGTAGTAAAGGGGGCTGGGGTCATTGCTTGTTGGTGAAGACCTTGCCTAGCATGCGTGATTCTTAGGTTCAATCCTCAGTACTACATCAATAATGATGATGATGATGATGATAATAATAATAGGTTCAATCCTCAGTACTACATCAATAATAATAATGGCAGCAACAATAGGAGCATAATCTTTAAAGCACACACACCAGCTTCGTCACATTCGTTCATCAAACATGTTTGAAACGCCGTTCTTATAGCAGTTGTTGTAAATGGGGACCAGCCGTAAACCAGTCAGAGGACCTGCTCTCGGCGGGCTTAACAACCAAAGAGTGAAGAAACTGAACCCGTAATGTGCTTCAAGTTAAGATCAGGCTTATTAGACATTCTGAAGCAGGGTAAGGTGGGTTGAAGTGGGAATCCTATATTGTGATAGTTAGAAGGGATCTCTCTGCCAAGGTGGCCCTTGTCAGTAGAAACGTTTGAGGGTTAAGTCGAGCAGGTAGTTGAAATTAAGGGTAGGAATCTTGGGGGTCTGGCTCACAGTTGCACTTGTAACATTCATGTGATGAGGAAATGCAGACAGAGATGCCAAGAGGCTAGAGAGAGAGACGTAGAGATTATAAAAAGGCTCTCCTGTTTGGCAATGACATTCAGGAGATTTTAACATCCGAGTCAACTTTGAGCAGATGCTCTGGGAACTTCACCGTGACCTTACTCGATTTGAGTCTTCCTTCTCCGGGTGCACCTTGTAACTCATAACTTCTTAGTTCTAAAACAGCCTTACTCAGAAGCAGTATCTGTCGAGAGGTTGACAGATTTCTAGCGAAATCTACCCACAACGATGTGTTTCAAATAGGCAACACGTCCATGAGTGAATGTAGTCTGTTCTCAAGTCATTCACACAGGAGGTGTGATGTGTGGACTATGCCCAAGGAGGATTAAAAGATGACCAGGACACACACCCTGTCACTAGAGATGCAGGAAATACCTGAATAAACAGAAGGAAGTTTGAGGCAGAGGGCAATTCCTGAGCAAGCCCGAAGCAGCATCGCTGAGGACGCTGTCTCCGCAGAGACAGGAGAGAGAAGAGGGCAGAGGTCAGGTGGAGAAATGAGTACCAGCAGCATCGTACCCAACAAGATGGATAGAAATTGGTGGGATGGCTCACTGAGCAAAGCTGATGGCCTGCATTTGATCCCCAGCACCCACATGGCAGAAGGAAAGAACCAACTCCCTCAGATCATCCCCCCAACAACCCACCTACCCCACCCATACATGAGATAAATGAGTAGATGTAAACAAATCATCATCATCATCATCGAGACAGGACAAGAGTTTAAATAAGGGAGGAGAGAGACAGAAGAAAAATCCCATCCAGAAGGAACTTTGAACTCCTTAGGCAATATGGAAGCAGGGATCTGGCTAACCCAAGTCACAAGATATCTGACAGGAGACAGAAGTAGTGAACAGACTCCTGTTGGCTTTACTGGCACATCTGTGTGGCCAGAGCTCAGGAGGCAGGTACACTTAGAAGGGGCAGAAATAGCATCAAGGAAGCAATAGACAGATACAGAGCGTCCAACGGTGCGTGTAGCTTCTGAGTGCTTAAAGCACCCAGAGTGGAGCTCACAAATTATGCGGCTGGCGCAAGCGGGCTCAAGGATGTATCTTCCCGTTTTTGGCAGGATTTATATTTCCTAAGCAATAAAATATAACATGGTAAGGTTCAATTACATAGGAGAAATGCACGCTCTAATGAACTAAATTACAGATATTTGTTCTGTGGAAGTAGGTTAATGATGACAGAGACAATAATCGGTTATTAAAATTAAGAATAACATGATATTTTGAGATGGAGTAGCAAGTCCTAGCAGGTCACAGGAAGTTGTTATTAATCAATTCCCTTGCAAGGAGAAAGACTATCAAATGTATGGGAAATTATTTTGAAAGGAAATTAGGAGGAAATATGTTGTACTTTCTGGGCCACTCGAGCTGCACAGAAGTCTGTTTTTCAAACGAATGCATTGACGTTTCATCCTGTCACAACAGTGCGTTCCCTTTAGGCTGTCTACTCTCTACCCTGTCCCCTTATAAAAGATCCATCAGCATTAGATCTCCTGGTTTTCTTAGACGTAGGGGAGCTTTAAGAACCTTCTGAGTGGAAGGGGTGGAAAGATAAAAAGTTAGAAACTAGAAAGGTCCAGTGTGTTCAGAAACGATCTTCCTCACTGGGCGGTAGTGGTGCACCCCTTTAATCCCAGCACTTGGGAGGCAGAGGCAGGCGGATTTCTGAGTTCGAGGCCAGCCTGGTCTACAGAGTGAGCTCCGGGACAGCCAGGGCTACACAGAGAAACCCTGTCTTGAAAAAC
>JADRCD010200110.1:20681-31640 GCA_019843815.1 Montemys delectorum
GATAGACAGACAGACGAATGGACGGTCTTCCTCAAGATCTGTTCCCTCACGTCTCTTCCTCTTTGTGCCAGCTGCATTACAGACCCAAGTGGGAGTTGCTTTAGTCCATTCCTTTGTGCCAACTCCCAGCTGTGTGTTTGGTTATACAATCTGATAGCCATGTCCAAAACACCTGGAGTTTTACTTCAGAAATTCAAGTGTGGAGATGGCAAATCCGTGTACACCATTCCTCTCCTTGTTGTGCTGCATGAGAGGTGTAGGGGACACGGAGCCACTATTCCAAGATTTTTTTATGTCAGGAAAGGTGTTCATTTGTGACTAAGTGGTTAGTGTATATAGTGACATAGACTAACATTTAGGAATACCATCTCATTCACAGTAGAGAAAGTGGTTGTTTCTGGCGCAGGTTACTTTGTTTGTTTGAATTCCATATTGGTATCTTAGGGTTTTACTGCTGTGAACAGACACCATGACCAAGGCAACTCTATAAGGACAACATTTAATTGGGGCTGGCTTACAGGTTCAGAGGTTCAGTCCATTATCATCAAGGTGGGAACATGGCAGCATCCAGGCAGGCATGGTACAGGAGGAGCTGAGAGTTCTACATCTTCATCTGAAGGCTGCTAGGATGAGGGTCTTAAAGCCCACGCCCACAGTGACACACATAGCCCTACAAGGCCACGCCTACTCCAACAAGGCACACCTTCTAATAGTGCCACTCCATGAGCCAAACATATACAAGCCAGCCCACTGTTCATCAGCTGAAGAAAGAAGCCTTTTTACTGAGGAGATAGCCACAAGTTCTTAACAAAGGTAGCCTTGCACATTACGGTACACGTGATAGCCCTATAAAGATCCATTACTAGTTATGAAACTTAATACGAACCTTAGTAGGAAGAGTTTTCTTTAGAAAACGCTTTAAATTTTTTTTTATATACTACAAAATATATTTCAAAATGGTTAGATTACTATTTGAGTATACAGTATCTTTCATCCCCATAAATTTGTTACCATCCATTGAGCTATTCACATGGGCAGTTAAACATAGGGTTTAAAAATGCATGTAGGGTATAATTGAGGCCGCCTTACATGGATAAAAGTAGCTTTTTTTCTTTTGCAGTCAGAAACCAGAAGTATGTTTTATCTTACATGTGCATTTTAGTTACTCTCTGGGAAAATAATACACATGGCTCTAAAACATTAGCTCATTTACCGTGTTATTAAAACTCAATGGTTTTAATGTAGTTCAGTGCAGCTCAATATGTAATTATGAGGATGCACACTGTTGTTACATTACCTCTAAACGTGTGTCTGGAATCAAATACGATTTAACCCAGATGCAGCTGCGCGCCTCGCTGTCATTCCTGTCTTTCTAACAGTGACCCAGGTAGGCTAATGGGGCCATAGGCTTACTTAGGCTTAGCCTCTAAGGGGGCAGCTAATGATACATCGCTGTTCTGAGGTGATCATTGTGCAAATGTCAGCTCTCCTCTCCAAGTGACCGGAATAGAGGATGCATTAGTCAGAATCTACTGTAACTAAAGATCGACAAGTCAGGGTCCCAACAGCTGAAGGATGTGATTAACTCCGAATAAATGGCAAGCACCTTTCTGGAGGAGAGCATTAGGCTGATAGTGGCGTTGTGTTGGAATTATTAGATAACGGCTCAGATGTTATTTGTGAATATCGAGCCCTGCTGTGCCTTATTTTAGGTGCTCTGCTGGGTCCGGCTCGCTGTGTCTTCTCGAGTTAGGCATCCACAATCCCAGTTAAGAGCCTCTGCTTTTCTCAAACCTAGGTCCTGCATGAAGAAACCACAATCCCAGGAACGGATTTGAAACTTTCCTACCTGAGTTCCAGAGCGGCAGGGTACAAGTCAGTTCTCAAGATCACTATGACCCAGGCCGTCATACCGTTTAACCTCATGAAGGTCCATCTGATGGTAGCCGTGGTTGGGAGGCTCTTCCAGAAGTGGTTTCCTGCCTCACCAAACTTGGCCTACACGTTCATCTGGGATAAGACGGATGCGTATAATCAGAAAGTCTACGGCCTATCAGAGGCCGTTGGTAAGTTTTGTGAATATCCCCTCTGCACTAAAAAAAAAAAAAAAAAAAAAAAAAATAGGGTCAAGGTCAAAATTATAAAGAAATTATCAGGAACCTATGGCAAGTAGGGAGATAAGCAAATTTGGTGGCTGCAAGTTCATCTAGGGAAGTCACAGACAAGTTGATTTTGATCCACCATGGGGAAAAGAATGTATGGCATAGGAGGAGAGGACAGACTGTTGTTAGCATTTCCATGGAACCATCTTAAAATCTCAGGCTTACTGTATCCTTTCTCCTGGTTACTGTTTCCACCTTTCTTTCTGTTTTTCTTTCGGTGTCCTTTTCTGTTTATTTTCCTCCTCCCTTTATGACCTGACCTCTCTCATTTTTATTATTGTTTTAATGTTTTCTGTATGTGACCGTGAGAGGGTTTAGATCGTAAATGATGTTTAGCAGAAGGTCAAACAAAATTGAGATCCAAGAATTACTTCAGCTCCTCTGCTCAGAGGGCCATTGGGGGGATAATCTGGAAACACCAAGTCACTCGTTTCCCTGAAGGACTGGACATCAGAGCTTGACATGTCAAGTGTAGCTTCAAGCTCAGGCCAGGACATCAACAACTAAAGGAAACCATGGGTTTTATAGCTTCAACTTTACTTGAAAATAACTTTTTTGGTTCTTTTAAAAAAAAAGTATCTAATTTAGATTTGAATTAGTTCTCATCAGTCCTTGATTCACGGTGAACTAAAGTCTTTTAACTGTGAATTGATAGTAGTTCACAATTAATGCGTCCTACCATAAATATTTTCCATGATGAAAGTTCTTAAGAACTAAACAGTTTGGATTATTTACATAACAATTATTTTTTTGTTTGTTTTGTTTAACTAAAATTTGCTGCTAACTTGTTGTAACTAGTTAACTAGTTTCCCAATCTGAACTTAATATTGTCTAAGAACCCCTTGTAAGAGTAATGGGGGGGAGGGCTTAATTTCTATTAAATCAGTATAAGATAACATTTGGAGTTGGTCGTTTTTTATCTCCCATATGCTCAAATCTCCTTACATAAAAACAAACTGCTTAATAAATGGTTGTTGACGCAGATCCCAATTATGAGTTTCCCTCCAAATCATAAAACAACTTCCCTTTCGTGTATGGCTGAGGCGATGAGCTATGATTTACCTCACTTACAGTGTCCGTTGGATACGAGTATGAGTCATGCTTGGACCTGACTCTGTGGGAAAAGAGGACTGCCGTTTTGCAAGGCTATGAGTTGGATGCTTCTAACATGGGCGGCTGGACATTGGACAAGCATCATGTACTGGATGTTCAGAACGGTAAGTTCTTGCTCACAGTTACGGTTGCCCACCCTCACTCTGACTATACGACCACGGCATTTTATCCTCTGAACACCATAGGATTGGAATTTGTAGAGCAAAATAATGATAAAGAGATCATTGGAAGACCATAAAAGCCTAGGAATTATGTGATTCTCGTACTGAATTTTACAGTGTCCCTATATTGGTTGTTACAGTACTTTCCCCAATAGAGTATAAATTCCCTGACTTTGGTGAAATCGCTCTATCTGTATGAGTGTCCCTCTACAAATTCATCTGTGAGTGCCTAATTGTACACAGCAGTGTGTGCAAAAAAAAAAAAAAAAGGGAGGGAGTGACTTTAGAAAGAGTTACCAAAACTGGCAGCAGTGGGATTTATTGTAACCCAAGGGAAAAAAAAAAATCCATGGGACTTTACCAAGAGATTTCCAGTAGATTCTTGACAATTAATCTGTCCAAGTGACTAGCTATGTCTCCCCCAGCAAGTTCTGTTTAGTCTGTATTGAAAAATAAAAGGAAAAAAACCTCTTACTCAAAAATACTGTAGCTTGATTCTGTAAACATTAGGCGAAATATAAATATAATTTGAGAGAAAAGTTAAAAACTAAAATACTTCTACCAGACCTGACATCACAAACCAAACTGCAGCATGTGAACCTTCTCCTCACACACAAATTCTCTGCTGGGAAGGAATCTGTTGCCTCTACTATGTTTCTAACATTCTATTCGCATGCTTGCCCACACATCAGAGCATCCAAAGATGCTCAGTTAGAAAAATCAGAGCCATAGGGTTACCAACTCTAAACTGTCTTCCGCCTTCTCACCCTAACAAATCTCTACCATCCTTCCAGGAATAGCTAGAGGAAATGTCCCATGTTTGCTGAGTAGCATCCCTTTTGACTTTTGGGGAGATGTAGAACATTGAATTGAGACTATCACACCATTAAATGCTCATGATTGATGATCACCTTTGGAGTGATGTTTCTTCGATGTTTGTTCTGTCTTTGAGAATAAGAGTATTGGAAAGCTGTCTCTTGGCTTCCTAAATATACTGAGTCACCATTTCCACGTCAGTCCTTGAAAAAGCCCATGCCTTGTCGAGAGGAGATAATGAAGGATAAAAAGTAGATCACTTGGGAAGAAAAATAAAACAGAAATAAATACTCCTCACACCTTTACCAGTTTTACAACAGTGTTTAGCTCTCATCTTTTCCCATGCATCCTGGTCATCAGTTAACATTACGGAAGACTGGGAACAGGGCCCATTTCGAGCACCACACAGCATGTACATTAAAAATGCCGGGGTGTAGCTTGTGTGGGAGAGTGCTTGGCTAGCGTGCACAAAGCCCTGAGTTGTATCCACACCAGCACATAAACTAGGTTTGGTGGCACACACCTGCAATTCTAGTTCTTGGGAAGAGGCGAAGGCAGAAGGAACAGAGGATCAGGATCGTCCTTGGCTACATAGACAGCTTGGCACTATCTAGAAAACTTTAAAACTTACAAAAAGAATTGGAAAACGGGACTCCCAACTGAGGAGAACATGCCATATGTCAACTCCAAACTTCCCTTGAGCCATCAGTGTTGTTTGAAATGGTGTTAATCTCAGTCTGTCTTGAGTCTGTCCTGAGTAACACTAAGCTGAATTGTGGTCTTTCAAAGTGCATAGGCAGGTGCCAACCATGCTTGCAGCTGCTCCTGAATAAATTATTTAAAATTATATTTCATATATTTTCTACATGTTCCCATATCCCTGCATAAGTCCTTCACAAACCTTGGGGAACACTGTTCTAGGTTTATTTTTAGTGACGATGAAAATACAGTGTAAAATGCATAGCCAGTTGTCGACAAGATTCCTTCAAGGGACTGCAAAGCCATAGGGAGAATATGGGCGTCCAGCCCAGCAGGACTCCAGTAACTCAACACTATTTGGTTACTTGATAATAGCGTTCAGAAAGATTAGGAAGTGTATAGTATTGTATGGGGTTAAAGAAAATAAATATACATAAACATGCATATTCTAAACGAGAATAATATATAGGAGGTGTTTTATGAAAGTACCAGGTCAGATTTAAAAAGTGAGCTGCCAAATTTTCTGCCTTTCAAAAAACTGTTGCGTTCTAAAATATGTTACTTTAAAATGTGAGGACTTATCCCATGGGGAACTAATTGCAGTTTCAAATTGTATCCAGTCTGACAAGTGGTGACTGTCCAAAGTGACATGTCTAATTGAATAAACAAAGTGATCTTGTAACTGTGTCAAGCTGCATGAGTTATAGATATAGACAAAGGAGGCACAGACCCAGGGCGACAGGTGTTCGTTCAGGCCTCCTGGAACAGGGAAACCAACACTACAATGCTAAGAGCCCTTCCGTTGTGCTATACTGGAGGGGAAGGGAAGGGATGGTCATCCGCTATACTGGAGGGGAAGGGAAGGGATGGTCATCCGAAGTAATTGCATAAATCAGATGCAGTAGAATTCTAGGCTGACTCATGGCTCTCTTCCGATGAAAAATGCAGAACCAACTCTCCCAGGAAATTATACTTCCATAATTGTCGAGTAATGTAATCACAGAAAGAAGAAATCTTAGGTATCATCCATGCCGTCTTTGAATATTCAAGGCAAAAAGCATCTCATCCTTGTTATGATCCAGACTTATTTAAATTATTTTCCCTTAAATTTGAATAAACCAGTTTTATCATTCCTGATTTCTTTATGTAAATTGGCCATGATTATTACATCACCCAAATAGCAAGGCATTAAAAAAAAAAAAAAGTAATCACAAAGTGCACCTAAAATGTATTGAGCTATAAGGGGAATGTAATTATTCTGATCACTTCTTCACTTTCAAATTATCCCAAAGCGGAGGAAAAATCGTGTTCTCGAATTTTCTGTTTGTACCTTCGTAAGATTATTCTTTTAGCAGTCTTCTCTGCTACAAAGCATGGTCATTAGCTCTGAGAACTACTCTGAAGAATAGAAATCCCAATAAATACAATAGATGCTGCTCTAAAGTCAGAGCAGCAAGTGGGTTAATACAGATAGTCACACATTGAGGAGTGTCATAAAATATTCATGGGACGAGAACCGCTGACAAGCCAGTGGATCACAGATCCAAGCCATCGATCCGCATGTGGTAACAGCGGAGTGAACCAAAATTAAGTCCCAATTCAAATCTAGCTTCTTACTAGGAAAATATTAAATATTCTTTGGGAATTTTTTTGGTCTCACGTTTTCAGCGAAGCCCACTAACAAGCAGACTGGCCTTTTTGTCTTTGTAAAATTATTGACACTTTCAGACCTTAAAGCAAAGTTCAATTTGAATAACAAATTTGCCTTTCTGCATCAGTTTCATTGTGCGTGTGTGCGTGCGTGTGTGTGTGTGTGTGTGTGTGTGTGTGTGTGTGTGTGTGTAACTTATATCACATAAATGTGAAGAAAGACTACCCATTGACAGTATGGTAGAGTTAAAAATAGGCCTCCATAGGCCAGTTGTATGGCTTAGTAGTACATTGTGGATGTACTTACTCTCAGGATACCTATAAATAAATACTTTCTAACTTTGCTTCCATAAAGCATTTTTTAGCTTCTTAAAAAACTCACAGTAAATTCATAAGAAACTCATAATCCCAGGGTACATTTTATTAATCAGGTTAATTTGTAATATTTTCCACATTGATTAACAATTAGACAAACTTTCTGTTCCCTAAAGGATATTATGTTGAGCATGGTTCTCAAACTCGGTTGCACATTAAGATCACCTGGAGAGTTTTTAAAAATCTAAATGCTAAGGCTGCACCCAGACCAATTAAATGAGGAATCTCTTGGGGGTAAAGACCAGCCCTCAGTATTTCTTACAGCACTCCAGACTGTTCTGTGTGCGGCCAAGATTGAGAATCACTGGTGTTAAGAATTTGGGTTTTAATGAATTTATGAAATTCTTAGGGAAATGGATGGATCTGGAGAGTATCATCCTGAGTGAGGTAACCCAATCACAAAAGATCACACATGGTATGCATTCTTTGATAAGTGGTTATTAGCCCAGAAGTTTGGAATACAGAAAGAACGACCCACAAACCACAAGAAACTTAAGAAGAAGGAAGACTAAAAGGTGGACATTTCATTCCTTCTTAAAAAGGGGAATCAAACACCCACAGAAGGAGTGGCAGAGATTAACTATGGAGCAGAGACGGAAGGAAGGACAAGCATATAGCTATCTCCTAAGAGGCTCTGACAATACATGACTAATACAGATGTAGAGGCTCACAGCCATTCATTGAACTGAGTACACGGTCCCCAATGAAGGAGTTAGAGAAAGGTTCTATGGAGCTGAAGGGTTTGCAGCCCCTTAGGATGAACAACAATTACTAACTAGTACCCTCAGAGCTCCCAGGGACCCAACCACCAATCAAGGACTATACAGGGTGGGATTGAATGTACTGGCAACAGGTATATAGTAGAGGATTGCAAATTCGATCATCAATAGGAGTAAAGGACCTCGGCCTTGTGAAGGTTTTGTGCCCCAGTGTAGGGGAATGCCAGGGCCAATAAGTGGGAGAGGGTGGGGTGACAGGCATTGGGAGGAGGGAGGCAAAAGGGGTTTGTTCTTGTTTTTGTTTGTTTGTTTGTTTGTTTGTTTGTTTTGGAGGGGAACCTGGGAAAGGGAAAATGTACATGTAAATAAAGAAAATACCTAATTAAAAAAAAAAAAAAAGAATTTGGGTTTTGAATTCCTCCTCTTAGCCGTTTGTTCCTCTCACTAGTCTTTCCCTTCAGAACAAACAGTATTTTTGAAATGTACCAGAATGGGGTTTATCATGTGATATCTTATATCATCAGGTCAGAGATAGAGGTCTTTCCATAAGAACTCTAAAGTTTCCAGTTCTAAGTCAGGAAGCCCCAGCACTGTGCTGAGATTTCTAGGGGACCCGTTTGCTTTTCGTCACCCACTTCCATCATAAGAAACATGTACTTTCTTTCAGGTATACTATACAAAGGAAATGGGGAAAATCAGTTCATCTCTCAGCAGCCTCCGGTGGTCAGCAGCATCATGGGTAATGGTCGGAGGCGTAGCATCTCATGCCCAAGTTGCAATGGTCAAGCTGATGGGAACAAGCTGTTGGCACCAGTCGCGCTAGCCTGTGGGATCGACGGCAGTCTATACGTAGGGGATTTCAATTATGTCCGGCGGATATTCCCTTCTGGGAATGTAACCAGTGTTTTAGAGCTAAGGTATGTCTTTCCTCTATTGGGGGCTTTCATCAGAGACAATCATCATGCCCTTAAAAATGAAGTTGGATGTGATACGCTGATTTATTTATTTAAGCATACACCCCACTGTTTAAAACTCACTCTAGAAAGAATTTAGTCCTTAAGTGGAGATAGAAGGACAACAATATACAGTGTTATTAATGTGAGAAAGAACAGAAAGCAGTTTGATACGGAAAACAGCTTACTGATCCCCGTGATCTTTCTGTGAACTGGAAGGTAAAGCCACATATATTTTTAATCATTTCAATTTTCCTTTGGATATATACGCAGCACAGGAATCCATCTTTTATTTCACAGCGGCTGAAATGGTGACCTAAGATGTTTTCTCTGGGACCAAGATGTGATAATAGTAAATGAGCAGGAAGGCTGGACATTCAATTGGGCCTGCCCATTCATCAGCCAGACTGCAGATAGTAAAAACAGCATGTGTGTGTCTCGATTTAAGTGGGGTTGTCAAAATCCACCAGCTCTGACAGCAGTTTGATAAGATTTTGCCTACAATGTTCATTACCAGGGTTTTCTCAGTTTGCAATTTTCCATACAAGTAATTAAACCCCACTATTGATCTCATTATATTTCAGAAGCCTTTTCTAACTCTGCTTTCTTTTTTTGCCTTTCTTTTATCTGCTTCCACCAAGAAATAAAGATTTTAGACATAGGTAAGCATTCTGCTCAAAGGCTCGTGCGTATTTTCCAATGTCCTTTTTATGTTTCAATGTGACTCTCTGAAATTGTTTTTTAATAACACCATCTTAAGAGGAAACTCAGAATCACAGAACATCTAAGGAATTAAAACTGCTTAATTGGGCAATTACATAACTTACTGCAAAATATATTGTTTGATAGAATTTTAGAAATATCTTTAAGTTGGTTCATTAAAAAGGAAAGTCTTGTCCCAAAGAATTCAAATGTGCAGTTACTAATTTATGTAACCCATGAAACAGAACAAAATTTGAAACATAGCAAAATTTAAAGAGATAGTATAATTTGACCAGTACGCAGGCACAAAGCTGTTTCAGTTTAGGAAATGATTTGAGAAAAATAATCTGAAAATATCATACTATGGTAAATTTTTGTTTGTTTGTTGTTTTGAGACAGGGTTTTTCTGTTGCCCTGGCTGTCCTGGAACTCACTCTGCAGCCCACCTGCCTCTGCCTCCCTAGGGCTGGGATTGAAGGCATGTACCACTAGCACCTGGCAAATTTTATAAACTTACATATCTATCTGATCAATCTGAACATACTGCTAAGCTTGGCAGTTCCCTCTTCTATACCACCCCCTATGTTCATCTTGGCCTGTGATTTCTAAATTTCCCAAATTGGAAGAGTTACGAGGTTCAGGAGGCAATGGGGTTTTTTTGTGCCGTCATTATGAGGAGAGAGAAATGCTTTCCTCAAAGCTAAAGATGAATATAGAGTACTGTCAGTCCAGAAGTTTTCAGATCCCGTTGGTGTGTCTACTTGCCTGAAGACGATCCGTACAGTAAAACCTTGTCAGGATACTGTTCTAACAGCCATTCTTTAAAGACAGGAGGAAAAGAAAAAAGACAGATGAAGCTTTAAACAAAAGCTAGTGAAAGCCAGGGTTAGACATGCCAGATTTAGTTTGGCCATTAAAATATCTAATGCAATGATATATTTAAAAGGCAGTGATATTTTTACATCAGATATCTCAGACGAGTCGGTCAATATAACTCAACTGAAATCATTGTAAAGATTGACAGCTAGCAAAAAGCAGAGTCCTGCCGGCAGATGTGTATAACTGTTGCAGATCAGAATACCCAGGCATGGTCCCAGGACCCTTCCCTAAGATTCTGTATTGATCTTACACTTTCAACTAAATGGCCCAGTCCACATGCTAAAGATTAACACTGAATCTCCCCAGAATGCTGAGCGCTCTTTGAGAAGCCCCGACAGACTTCCTGCTTGTGTTCTCCGTAGCTTCGGAAAGGAGAGGAAGGACAGACAGAGGCATGTGAAGAAAAAAAACAAAAAAACGCTGCAGGCAATACAGAAAAGGCTAGGAAAGCCTGCCTTTTAACAAGCTGGCCTATTATATTGCCAGGCACCAAGCCAGGTGCTTTTTGTATGTTATTAGAGAGCCACACAGTAATCCCTCAGGTTACCCATGAGGTAATGGAGGTTGGAAGGCATTCCATCCCATCCCAGGGTATACAACTAAGAAACGAGAAACAGAGATTTGAACCCCTCTCGTGCACATGTTCTTTCCTCTGTACCATTTTTAATATGTTCCCTGTGGCTTGGATTCCATTGGAAGATTTCCTACAAATGCAAAAAAAAAAAAAAAA
>JADRCD010200112.1:0-16948 GCA_019843815.1 Montemys delectorum
CTCAGAGAACATTTATAAGCAGCTTTTGACTTTGAAATTAAAGGATCTTGCCCTGGATGCACAAGTACACACCACAATCTGTCAACGGTAGGGGTAGGTACCACCCATGCAGCACAGGCTGATAAATGACTGACTCCTGGAAGAAGAGAGGGTGCCATCCTGTAAATTTATTGGGGTGAGTTGAGACATTAGGGGCATATGGGTAGATTAAAATCATATCAAACAAATGAGACATAAGAACTAAGACATATGCCAGCCTAGGGAAAGGGTCCTCAACTAGGACCCCAAAAAGTGGTAGACACCTAGCACTTCAGTGGTGATGGCCCGCCTCCTCTATCATCTGATGCTTGGGTATGTATCAAAGTCCACAGAAAGAATTCTGGACTATTCCTGGGGCCTCTGTGAGTCTTGGTCCTCTTCTGTTCATGTGGGCCACTTGACTGCTGCCAGCCATCCATCTGCTTGCTTTGTCTGTACCTGAACTGATCTTAGACCTGGTCTGCCTTTGGCCTCGGTGCTGGAACTCTGCTCTTTACTTTCAACACTGCCAACAACAGCTACTTTCCTGTTGTCTTAGTCACTGTTCTGTTGCTGTGAAGAGACACCGTAACCAAGGCAACTCTTGGAAAGCATTTAATTGGGGCTTGTATGCAGTTTCAGAAGTTTAGTCTATTATCATCATAGTGGGGGGCATAGTGGCATGCAGTTCATGCATGGTTCTGGAGAAGTAACTTAGTTCTACATCCAGATCTACAGGCAGCAGGAAGAGAGCCACTGACTGGGCCTGGCTTGGGCTTTTAAAACCACAAAGGCCACTCCCAGTTGTGCAGTTCCTCCAACAAAGCCATCCCTCCTAATCTGTAAGTATTACTACTCTCTGATGACTAAGCATTCAAATATATGAACCTATGGAGCCATTCTTAGTCAGACCACCACACCAGTGGTTCATTATGCTATCAATACAGAGTATACTTGCATTTCTCTCATCTCACTTTAACTCTGTTACAGCCTCCTTAACTTGTTTTTTTTTTTCTTTTTTTAAGATTTATTTATTTTATGTATGTGAGTATACATCAGATCCCATTACAGATGGTTGTGAGCCACCATGTGGTTGCTGGTAATTGAACTCAGAACCTCTGGAAGAGCAGTTAAGAGTGCTGTTAACCTCTGAGCCATCTCTCCAGACCAATATTTTTTTCTGTAAACCAAATATATGCATATATGTAATGAGTGTATGCATGTCACTTGGGAGGCAGAAGTGGGCAGATATATGTGAGTTTGAGGACAGCCTGAACACCAGAAGAACTACATAGATAGACCACATCTCAAAAAAGAAAAACAAAAAACAAAAAACCCCAAACCAAAAACAAAACCAACAACAAGAACAACAACAAATCCACGATTGGAATAGAGGAGCCAGGTATTACTGGTCTTTGCTACTTTGTGGGTGTCTTAGTCAGGGTTTCTATTCCTGCACAAACATTATGACCAAGAAGCAAGTTGGGGAAGAAAGGGTTTATTCAGCTTACTTCCACATGGCTGTTGATTACCAGAGGAAGTCAGGACTGGAACTCAAGCAGGTCAGGAAGCAGGAGCTGATGCAGAGGCCATGGAGAGATGTTCCTTGCTGGCTTGCTTCTACTGGCTTGCTCAGCCTGCTCTCTTATAGAACCCAAGACTTCCAGCCCAGGGATGGCACCACCCACAAGGGGCCCTACCCCCTTGATCACTAATTGAGAAAATGCCCCATAGCTGGATCTCATGGAGGCACTTCCCCAACTGCAGCTCCCTTCTCTGTGATAACTCCAGCCTGTGTCAAGTTGACACACAAAACCAGCCAGTACAGTGGGGTTCTTCCTTTTCCTACCCTTTATCCCCCTGGTTTCATCCTCTAACACTAGATAGAGAAACAAGGGTAAAGGGGAGAGAGGAATTAGGAAAATCCCTGAATCTAATTTCTTTTGTTCCTTTTTCAACATGGTTACTAACAAACCACAATCAACCCACCCACGCACAAAATCAGGGCTCTAGCATTTAAATATCCTCTGAAAAGTTCCCAGAACTTTTAACATCACAGAATTGTAGAAACTATCTGCAACTTTCAAAACCATGCCTCTCCTAGAGCATGTGGCAAATCATAGTCGGCTGTTGAGGGCCGTCCAAACCAGCCCCACATCCCTACACTTGGGATTAAAATGGAAGCATATTCTTATAATATTTCTACATTTTTAAAAGAAACCAAGTTCCAAAATTGCCACTATACTGAAGAGATCTATCAGTGATTTAAGTGTTTGATATGCAAGTGTGGGGACGGGAATTCTGATCACCAAGGTAAATACCCAGTGGGTATTGCAATTGTAATTTTGGCCTCAGAAGACAGAGACATGTTATCCTTCAAGCAAGCTGACCAAGGAGACTTGGCTCAAGTTCTGGGTTTACTCAAAGGACTCTGCCTCCTTGATTAAAAATAATCCATGATGATTGTTGGTCTGCGTTCTGCCCTGTTACAGGGCATGGCCT
The DNA here is from genome assembly GCA_019843815.1 of Montemys delectorum. Lineage (NCBI taxonomy): Eukaryota > Metazoa > Chordata > Mammalia > Rodentia > Muridae > Montemys > Montemys delectorum. Next base: position 2,521 of record JADRCD010200112.1, read on the forward strand.
CCTGGAGTTTAACTGCGCTTATCTCAAGCTGCCTGCCACTATCGAGTGCTGGGCTTCAGGAAAGTGCAGAGACACCGCTCATAGGTGGAAAGTTCAGTCTGAGATGTGAGAATGTTGGTCTGGTGTCCCCAGACCTTCAGTGAGGCCGGGGCTGTGGTGGTTCTCACACTCTTGTATATCCAGGCACCTCTGGGAGTCTTAGAAGAGCTGAGAATAGAGTTGAGTGCCCACAGACTGTGAGGATGGGCAGGGAGCCATGTAGGGGGTGGGAGTCAGGGAGAAGCTCTGACTTAGCTCAGAGGTGATTTGCCACGCACACTCGTCTACGCCAGTCACGTCTGCAGTATCGGGCATAAAAACCTGATCAAGGGCAAGAGGCAATAAGGACCCAAAAGGGTACCTGTGCCTCCTGGGTATTGAGACAGTCACTGGCATCTCCCAGCTCAGACGTGTTCCAGATCAGTCTTTCCAATCGTTAACACGCCCTCATATTTAGGCATAAAGGTACCCCAAGAAATGATTCGTTTATGGCTAAGATTGGGCATTATTTCCTGGTCAACACGATGTTTCCAATATATCCTAATTTAATTCCAAGCTATCCTTAGCTTAGAATTTCTCTCAAGGAATCTGCCTGTCAGACAGGTTTTGCCCTCAAAGTAGCAATAGAGATCAAGTTCATTCCTCATTCCCTAGGGCAGCCTCACAATAGTCAGAACTGTTTTACATATTAGAAACTCAAGGACATTAGCTAGAATGGTTAGGTCAAAACTTCCAGGTGTGTGCCTCCAGCCAGGGAGACCCAGAAAATTAACAGGAAATGCTAGAATGGATTCTCCTAGTCTTGCCTCCAGCAGAAGCAGAGAATTAATATAGGAATACCAAGTTAGCCCCAGCGGGGAGGGCACCATTGCTCTCTTCTGCCTGCTTCACACCTGGCTACCTACCTACCGACCTTGTGAAGCGGTCACTTGCCTACGTGACTTCAGTCCTGCTCTCTGATCCTTTTGACCCCTGCCCATCTACGTGACTCTTGTCATTTGCCCTGTTTCCTGTATACCATATAAGCCTGCTTTTCACTTTGTGCCCTCTCTTGGACTTGTGCACTCTCTTGGATTCTCTCTTGGACTCTCTTGGACTTCTTGGACGGAGACTCGCACTAGAACTTAGGCCACAGTCCCCTGGGCCCAGCTTGGACTCGGGGGATGCAGAGCCTATCCAGAAAGATGGCTGCTGCTTTAGATTCAGTGTGTTTCAGGTGGCCTTAAATATACCTTAATTACTAAGCTGCCAAATTTATCATCTCTCTTTTGCAATGACTGTAAAAGTCTAATGCCATTTTTAAGAAATACATTCAGATTCACACACCCTTGTGTCGACTCTGTCACTCCTTCGCCTATGCCTCGTCGACCTGACTAGGACCCCGTTTCTCCCTCGGGTTGAGGGAGGCCCAGATCGGCCGGCCTGCGGCAGTGATTGTCATTAGCTTGGTGGCAGTTATGCCTGGGAGCACAGATGGGCCTTCTTCAGGAGATTCAGGCAGTGGCTCTGTAGTCAAAGACCCGGTAGTCAAAGACCCCTTCCATGCTGCCCACTGCAATTCTTGATGAAGTAGACAGTTGATAGTTCTAAACTCTTCATTGACTGTTTGGGGGGAAATGGATGCAAATATACCAATTTCTCAGGGTGGATCTGAGATTAAATACCTATCACAGGGAGGAAAGTCTGGGAAGGGAAGCTTATTGGCTAAACTCTTAGGGCCTCTAGGTGTATGCTTTTTTCCCCCTTTGTTAATTTGGCAACAAATTAGTTTTTGTTAGTTTTTCAATCTTTTTTTTTTCAAGAAACAAAACTTGTTTTTTAATTATGTGTGTCTTTGTGGGTATATGTACATGATTTGGGGTACTCATTGAGGCCAGCAGCATTGGATCTTACAAGAGCTGGAGTTGTTTCAGGCTGCTGTTAGCTGCCTGATGTGGGTGCTGGGGACTGAACTCAGGTCATCTGGAAGAACAGTATATGCTTTTCACTGAGCCATCTCCAGCCCCAAGAAACAGCTCTGTAGCCTGGTGATGGAGTTTAGTTGGTAGAATTGACTGAACACATAGAAAGCCCTAGCTCCAGCTCCTAGCAACACATAAACCTGTTGTGGTGGCACATGGCTGCAACCCCAATTCTGGGGAGGTGGAGGTAGGAAGATCAGAAGTTCAAAGTCAGCCTTGACTTAGAGCCAGTTGGTCTTTTAAAAATACCACATCTGTTTCTGAAGAGTTGGCCTGTGGTGAGGAGCACTGTTACTTTTGCAGAGGACTCAGGTTCAATTTCCAGCACCCACATGACAGTTCACAACCATGACTCCAGTCCCAGGGTATTCAATGCCCTCTTTTGATTTCTGCAGGTATTGGGCATGTATGTGGTGCACAGACATACATACAGGTAAAGCACTCATACATATAAAACAATAAACAGGGGCTGGTGAGATGGCTCAGTGGGTAAGAGGACCTGCAGCTCTTCCGAAGATCCTGAGTTCGAATCCCAGCAACCATATGGTGGCTCACAACCACCCGTAATGAGGTCTGACACCCTCTTCTGGAGTGTCTGAAGACAGCTACAGTGTACATATAATAAATAAATAAATCTTTAAAAAAAAACCAATAAACAGATCTTTTAAAAGTGTTTAATGAATAAAATAAATAAAAACTTTCATTGAGTTGCTTAGTAGCTAACCATTTGCTAGGCATATACCAGGTCTTAGGTTCAATCTTAGCACTACAAATTAAATAAACTTAATTGGTTTTTAAAATATTAAATAATTCAAGTTAATAGAAATTTCTTACAATGTCTTTTTTTTTTTAAACATTTTATTTATTTGGGGTGGGGACAGGAACCATTTGTGCCAGGGTCCATTTGTAAAGGTCAGAAGACATCTGGTTGCAATATTTCTCTTTAACATGACATGGGTCCTAGGGTTTGAACTCAGGTTGGCAGGCATGCTGTCAGGTGCCTTTACCCACTGAACCATCTCACCAGCTTCTTTTTCTTTATTTACTTATTCAGTGTAATCCCACTCTCAGCCCCTCCTCCCAGTGTCTGCTCTCACAGCTCTTCCTCCCATCCTCTCTTCTGAGAAGGGGGACTCTGCCCCTCCCCCTGTATCACCCCCATCCTGGCATATCAAGTACTGCAGGACTAGGTGCATCCTCTCTCACCAAGGTCAGACGAAGCAGCTGAGCCAGGGCAACAGGATCAAGGAATAGGCCGTGTTCCAAGGTTGGTCTTCCTATAAAGGCCCTGTCCCTTCAGGGTCCCTCAGTCCTTCCAGTTCTTCTACAAGACTCCCCCAGCTCCATCAAGTGTTTGCCTGTGGGTCACTGCATCTGTTTTAGTCAGCTGGTGAGAGGAGTCTCTCAGTGGACAGTTATGCTAGGCTCCTGTCTGTAAGCATAACAGAGCATCATTAACTGTCAGGTTGGCTGTTCCCTCTGTCTCTGCTCCATCTATGCGGGACACATTTTGGGTTGAAGGTTTTGTAGGTGGGTTGCTGTCCCTATCCCTCCACTGGGTGGCCTGCCTAGTTACAGGAAGTGGCCACTTTAGGATTCATATCCCCTTCTACTAGGAGTTTCAGCTAGAGTCCCCACATAGACAGATACCCTAGAGCCTCCCCTAACCCCCACTCTGTCCCAGGTCTCTGGCACATCGTAGAAATGTCCCCTGCCAATTTCCATTCTCTCTCTCCTGTCCTTCCTACATGTGACCGCCCCCCACCCTATCCCCTCTCCTGTCCAATTCCCTCCTCCACCCACCTTTGATGTCCTGATGTCTACTTTATTTCCCCTTCTGAGAAAGGTTCAGCCATCCTCCCTTGGGCCCTCCATGTCATCTGGCTTCTTTGGGTCTATTCACCAGCTTTTTTGGTACAGAGTCTCATGTAGCTGATACCAGCATCAAACTTCTAATGCAGCAGAAGCTGGCTTTGAATTCCTGATTCTCCTGCCTCCATCTCTCAAGGAGTGCTGGGATTACAAGTTCTGAGAATAAATATTGTCATTACTTCAGTTTTTATAATGAGTGAGGGTAATAAATGTTCTTTTAGTCAAGTATGGTGGCACACATCTGTGATCTTACTTAGGAGGTAGGGGCAGAAGATGAGATCTTATTTGGAAATACCAAAACATCCCTCCCCCACACCCACCCCTTTTATCCCTCATGCATTCTTAGAGGTTGAGGCAGGAGAAGAATAATAATAATAAGGCCACCCTGGGCTGGCGAGATGGCGAGATGGCTCAGCCATCAGCCAGTAAGAGCACTGACCGCTCTTCCGAAGGTCCTGAGTTCAAATCTCAGCAACCACATGGTGGCTCACAACCACTTGTAATGAGATCTGAAGCCCTCTTCTGGTGTGTCTGAAGTCAGCTACAGTGTACTTATGTATAATAATAAATAAATTTTTGGGCTGGAGCAAGCAGGGACTGAGCGAGCAGAGTTGACTAGATCAAGGGGGGCTGACCAGAGAGAATAAGGTTGACCAGCCTCACATAAATAAATAAATAAATAAATAAATAAATCTTTAAAAAAAAAAAAAAAAAGGAAGAAAAAGCCACTCTAGGTTAAACAAAATCTTACCTTTTTTCTTTTCTTTTCCTTCTCTCTTTCTTTTCTTTCTCTCTCTCTCTTTTTTTTTTTTTTTTTGACACAGGGTTTCTCTGTTTAGTAGTCCTGACTGTTCTGGAACTCACTTTGTAGACCAGGCTCTCCTGGAATTCAGAGATCCACCTGCCTCTGTCCCCTGCTACACAAGTGCTGGGATTAAAGGATCCATCACTATGCCCAGCAAGATTTTACCTTTAGAAAAAGGAAAAGAAAAAACAAAAACAAAAACAACAACAAAATAACAGTTGAAATACTAGAATGTCCTAGACTAGATTCCTAACTTTAAACAGGATTCTGTGACCTTCCGGCTAAGGAGGTAATTAGCACTAGATAAGATCATAAGAATAAAGCTCTAATCTGATAGGATTGGTGTGCTTATAAGAAGATGGACTGGAAAGATGGATCAGAGGTTAAAAGCACTTGCTGCTTATGGTTATTTGAATGAAAGTAGTCCCCATAGGATCATATGTTTTAATGCTTGGTCTCAAGCTGGTAGAATTGGCCGGGAAGGGGTAGGAAGTATGACCATGGTAGAGGAGGTGTGTCACTGAGGGTGGGCTTTGAGGTTTCAACAGACCACAGCATTCCCATTCTCTCTCTGCCTCATGGTTGTTTCTCAGGATGTGAGCTCTCAGCTCCTGCCCCAGTGCCATGCCTGCTTGGTGTCATGCTGCCTGCTATGATGGCCATAGACTCTAAACGTCTGAAACCATAAGCCTCAACAAACTCTTCTCTAAGTTGCATTGGTCATGGTATCTTACCATAGTAATAGAAAATTAAGACAGAAGCTAGTTCCAGCAGTGGGGTATTATCGCCTGACCTTGATTTTTTTTTTTTCTTAGAGGAATGTGGAAGTTTGAGGACTTTGGATGGGGATAGTAGTTGGAGCTGTAAGTGGGGAATTAACAGACCAGCCTAGTAGGAGTTTGGAAGACAATAGTTCTGAATGTGAACTATGGAGGCCCTGGCTTAAGAGGTTTCAGAGGGGAGCAATATTAGCAAATGCTAGAGGCCATTCCATTTTTGTGACATTTTGACAAAGAATATGACAGTTTTTGTTTTGTTCCCCCAATTCCCATATCCTAAGAATATGCCTTAGGCTAAATTAAAAAGCAATGAACTATTTTTTTCTTTCTGTAGAGATTTCAAGACAGCCTAATATTGACCTTACCATGTAGTTATTCATAATTGTTCTTATGTAGGCCTACAATGAAAAAGAACAAATGGGGCAAAAAGATACACACAATGTACAATAGAAATAAAAAGAAAACACTAGGAAATGTAATGTTGGTGCCAAGGCTTATGCTGCAAGAGATAAGCTGTGAAATGGAATCTAGGGAGTGGTACCCAGGGATCAGGACACTGCCCCACTCAGCTTCTGACTGTGCAGAAGAAGGGCCTGACGAGTTTTCTGCTCCTAAAAAGCAACAACAACCTGGAGCTTGACCCTACTCTTGTCTGGCCCAGGTTTGTTCCCAGCACTCATTCAGTACCTCACATTGTACCAGGCCAGTTCCAGGGATTGATGCCTTCTTCTGACTGTCATAGTACTTCACACATGGGATACAGTTACATACATGCAGACAGATCACCCATACACATAAAAACAATACTTTTCTAAAGTGACATGAAAAAAAATGAAAAAGACAAGAAGACACCATGGAGAATGCCTGGTCCCTCCACATCCTTCCATGCATATGCAGAGAAGAGGCTCTATGAGGACACAAGAGTCAACTATGTAACCAGAAAACAACCACACCAAATAAGATTTTGGAACCCTAGCCATGTTGTTTTTGGTACCCAGTCTGTTGATAGTTTTTGGTAGTCTGAACAGATAAAATGCAAAAAATGAACCTTGAATACATTGTGGGCAACTATAGTTAATAAGTTGGTGGAGCCCAGTTTCCAGCCGAGATATTCTGATAACTGAAAAGAATTTCATTATAGCTAAGTGAAATTAGCTGGTCCTAAAGGACAGTTATGATCCCATTAAACAGGTCCCTAGAAAGAGAACATTCAAATAGCCCCAGCAGAAGAGAGCGTCTAGGGTGGGGGAAGTGGGAATAGAGAGTTACGTTGAAAGGATCAGTTTCTGTCCCAGATGATGAAACTTCTAGAAATGAAAATGGTGGTAGTTACTTAATGTTGGCAATTTACTTCATAGCACACTTGGGTTCGCATGGTTAGGGATAGGTAAAGGGTTTGTTTTGTTTTCTTTTTAAGATTTATTTATTTATCTTATGTATATGAGTATACACTGTAGCTGTACAGATAGATGAGAGCCTTCATCTGGTTGTTGGGAATTGACTTTAGGACCTCTGCTTGCTCCAGTCAGTCCCCCTCACTCTGGTCGGCTCTGCTTGCTCAGGCCCAAAGATTTATTTATTATTATAAATGAGCACCAGAAGAGGGTGTCAGATTTCATTATGGGTGGTTGTGAGCCACCATGTGGTTGCTGGGATTGGAACTCATGACCTTCAGAAGAGCAGTCCGCTGAGCCTTCTCACGAGCCCAAGGTTTTGTTTTTTTAAAGTGATTTCTTTTAGTTGTATATTATGAGTAGCCATATTTAAGATATTATACTTATTCAAAATTTACTTACTGTAAATGGACACAATTCACATGTAAAGACTCAGAGTCAAATGAAATGTCAAAAGAGAAACCCTGTAAATATTTATGAGACTGGGAATAGATAACTAACATATTTGTAAATAATATCTTTGTCAATTAAAATAAATGCTTTACCAAATACCAGGATATTTTTCATTTTACTCTCCATGAGATGTATAAAATGGGATACGATGTTTTCAATGAATGGGATTATGTGTCTCTGTTGTCTAGGCAACAGTCATCATTAAGAAGGCAACACAAGAGGCTGGGACCCGGCTCAGCAGCCTGGAGCACTAGGCTGTTCTTCAGAAGACTTGAGTTGTGTTTCTCGAACCCACATGACAGTTTACAACCATCTGTAACTCTAGTTCCAAGAGATCTAGTGCTCTCTTCTAGCCTTTGTGGGCACTGCACACATGTAGTAACACAGACATACATGCAGGCAAAGCACTTATGCATACAAAATAATAAATCTTAAGAATGCCATAAAAGGGCTTGAGAGAGGAGATGGCTCAGCAGTTGAGAGCATGTACTGTACCTGCAGAGCACCCAAGTTGTGCTTGAAGTACTTGTGTCCAGTAGCTCTCAACCAGCTGCCTATGACTCCAGGTTGGGGGGATACAATACCTTTGGTTTCCACAGCCACCTGCAATCATGTACATATCCCCACACAATACACATACACTTCATTAAAAATGAATTTAAAGTATTTAAGGAAAATTTAAAACAAAACAAGAAGCCTGGAAGTGGCGTAGTCTTCAAGAAGAAGGCAGAACCAAGCAAGTTTAGCAACATTTAAAAATAAAGATTTAAGCCTGGAGAGATGGCTCAGTGGTTAAGAGCATTGACTGCTCTTCCAGAGGTCCTGAGTTCAAAGCCACCACATGGTGGCTTACAACCATCTATAATGGGATCTGATGCCCTCTTCTGGTGTATGTGAAGAGAGAGACAGTATACTCATGTACATTAAATAAATCTTTAAAAAAAAAAAAAGATTTAAAAATTAAGTTGAGCCGGGCGGTGGTGGCACATGCCTTTAATCCCAGCACTTAGGAGGCAGAGGCAGGCGGATTTCTGAGTTCGAGGCCAGCCTGGTCTACAGAGTGAGTTCCAGGACAGCCAGGGCTACACAGAGAAACCCTGTCTCGAAGAAAAAAAACAAAAGCAAACAAACAAAAAAAAGTAAACAGTTGGTATCTTAAGTTGGTTCAACCTTCAAGAGTCTGACTCCAAGTGGGTTATTTTAGGTATATATAAATACCTAAAATTTACAATTTGGTAGAAACTATGCTGGTGAAAATTAAGCCCACATTTACAACAAAGTCTACATAAATCTCCTTGAGGAACAAAGTAAGCTAAATACATTGAAATTCTTTGTATAGTTACATAAAGATAGGTTATATAGATTCACTATCCCTCCCCCAGTCTCTAAACACACATATAGTGCAAACATTACCAGGCTAGGAGGCATATCTGCCCTCGTTCCTATAGAGATCCACCTGCCACTGCTGCTTCCTCAGGAGTGTAACTGAAGGCCTGAGCTACCACAGTCTGGCTCTTTTGCATGTCAATTTAGGTTTTTGTTTGTTTGTTTGGTTTTGGTTTTTGGAGATAGGGTTTCTCTGTATAGCCCTGGCTGTCCTGGAATTCATTGTGTAGACCAGGCTGGCCTCGAACTCAGAAATCTGCCTGCCTCTGCCTCCCAAGTGCTGGGATTAAAGGCGTGCTCCACCACCGCCCTGCAAAAATACTAATCTTAACGTTGGGCCCTGCACCACAAGGTGGTGCACACTTGATCTCAGCTCCCTGGAGGCAAAGCAGGCAGGTGGAACTCCCAGAATTCAAGGCCATACTGGTCTACACAGCAAGTTCTTGGCAGGACAGTGTTAAACAGCGAACCTGTCTCAATAAAAATAAGGAGAAAGAACATGAAGTTAGGAGGATCTGGGAAGGGAAAGAATATGATCAAAATGTATGAAATACATGAAAACATTAAGTGAAAAAACTTAATGTGATAACACAAAAATGCTACCAGCAGTAGTTTGCACTGCATAGTTCAGAGGTTTGTTTTTGTTTTTACTTTTTTAAATTAGGTATTTTCTCTTAAAAGATATAATTTGTCTTTGAAACTAGTTTGGCAGGGACTGGAACCTCAAAATTTTACATGACCAAATATTCTTAGCTTGTAGGTGATGCTAGGAAACCCCACTGCACAAGTTCTAAACTTTTTATTCCTATGTAATACAATATAAGGCTTAATATTCACACTTTTTTTTTATAAAGTGGGTAACCAGCTCGGAGGCTAACCTTACTCCACCCCGCTGCAAACTAGTAGCAGGAGAGACAGTTTGTCTTAAGAACAGTAATAACGCTGTACACCTCAGAGGCAGAGGAAAGTGCATTTCTTACAGAAATTAACATCAGAATGCGGGGACTAGAGGGTGGCGTCAAGCCGTCTGGCTGCTGTCAGTGGCCCCCGGGCAGGTCTGGCTCGCAGGTGAGTTCCAGCCTCAGGGCAGCGGGCCCGGCCAGCGGCCGCAGTTAGTCCTCTCCCTCGCCCCAGGCGCCCGCCTGCCCTCCACTGAGAGCTCAGCCCACGGCGCCCGACGCCCTGTCGGAGCGGGCGGGGGCGGCCTGCAGGCCCCTCCCAGGCGCCCAGCGGCAGCCGCGCAAGCAGCGGAGGAGGCGGGAGCGCCCAGGCCGCTGCGTTCATGGCGTCGCCGGGGTGAGTGAGGCGCTCCCGGTGCGCGGGGGGCGCCTGTTGGGCGAGGGGCGGGCCGAGCTGTGCGTGTCCACGACCCGGCGCCCCCTTGGCCTCGGCCGGACCCCGGCTGACTCTGTCCCTCCAGGTGCCTGTCCACGACCCGCGGCCTCCCCCGCCGACCTTGGGCGGTCGTAGCCGGGCCAGGGTCTCCCCGCAGGGCCGCGGGTGGGACCAGCCGGGACAGCTGCCGGTCAGGGCTGGGGAAACGGATTCTAGAGCGGAGCAGCAAGGGAGCTGCGGGAGGGGACTCGGGGTCCTAGGGCCGGGCTGAGGCCGCAGAGCCGCTTAGCAGGCCTGACGTGTGTTTCTGGCGTTTGGACTTGCTTGCGTTGGAAGTTGATGCTTGGGTTCACTGTCGTTAGGGGACATCCCCAGAATGTCCCACAACGCCACGGCAAGGGTGGCTCGGCTGAACTGGACCCTTGATCAGAGTAAAAAAGCGGATTCGAGATCTAAGACCTTGCCTGTGTTGGGGTGGGGGTGGGGGTGCTTCTTTGGGATGGCTACACTTGTTCTGGTATTACCTCTTTCCTAGTGTTCGTTCTCTCTCTCAAATAATGTTCTTAGGAAATTATAGTGACACATTGTATTTTTTTTCCTCATTTTCTCAACAGTTCATCACTACTGTTTGATTTGATTTTCCTGGTTATGATACCTGAAATGACATAATTGGACTAATGCTTTTATGCCACAGAAAGGAAAATGGGTCTCAAGGTCATAGCTGTAGTTGGTAAACATCTTTCTTGACTGTACAACATCATTCAGAGGGTCTCAGACCCAGTAGTACTGGTAGCAGTCCACACTGTGTGTCTTTGCAGTTAGAAGGCTTACAGGTGCAGGAGGACTTCTGGGGGGAAGCATGTAGAAGTTAGCTCTCCCACAAAGGCAGACTTCGCTATGCTGTGGGGTGATTTGGCTCGGTACAGTGGTCTGAATGAAGGTGAATGAAGCAATCTGAACTTGATCCAGGCCTGCAGGCGCCAGGCAGATCATGGGCAATTTCCACCTGCTTAATGCCTTTCTAGGCTTGAGTGCAAGCAGGCACTTCTGGGACCAGGCCTTTTTCAATGCCAGCTGGGTATCCAGTACTTTGAGCTCATAAGGAGAATAAACAGTGACCCATCCTGGGCAGGCCAGGCTGATGGACCCAGAGGGTCAAGGTCCCTCTACATTCTTGCCCTGCTTCTCTTAGGAAAGTGTAAGGCAGTGTTTGAGCCTAGGCAGCTGCCATTAGACTTGTGAGAAATCATAGTATATTTTGTATCTAAGCACACTGCTTTGTAGACAGGGCTCAGAGGAGGACCTACTAGGATTAATAATTCTGTGGGTCCAGGCCTGTTTTGCCTGTTAACAGACCGATGTAATGCCTAAACCACAGTCTGCATAGTAGGCGGAGTTAATATTTGTGGTTCTAGTTGTCAGTGACCCAGTTAACTTGGGGTGTATAGTAATCTGTAATTTCCTAAGGGGTGACTATTAACAAAACTGAGGTCACAAAACTTTTAGTATACTCCATTTAAGGAGAAAACTATGCTTGCTTTGATATGCATACACTTACTGACTACAGTTCACATCTCTAGATATACTCCCAAATATTCTCCTTTATAAGCCTCTCTGGTAGATGAGAAAATGCCTCCTGGACTCCTCCCCTTCACTCAGCTAGTTGCCTGTATTTATTATTATTATTATTATTATTATTATTATTATTACTATTATTATTATTACTGTTATTATTTTAGCTAGGGTCTGGGTAATGTAGCCATGGCTGGCCTGGAGCCTCAAACTCAGAGGTATACTTGTGTCCAGCTGTTATCATTAGACCTTACGACATTAGGTGTTTTAGAGAACAAATGTTGATCAATACGTGGCAGAAATGGAAGGAACTCTTCTGGGGAAGGGTGTCTCTAAATTTGATGTTTTTTGCTAAGTAGCAGTGTCAGTGATCTATGATAGAACCAGAGAGAAAAGAAGAAAATTCTTAACCTGTTTTGAGGACTTTGCAGATGTGCAAGGTGTGGTGTCAAAGAAAGAAAAAGTGTATATGAGAGATGACCCATAATCCACTGTGTCTTGAACTAAATAAATCAAGACTAGAAGAGAAGGCAGGGACCATGGGCTCTTTGCCTACCACTAAAGGGTATCTCCAGTCAGCCTCACCACAGCTGTCTCTGGAGGAATCCTGGTAAGCATTGTTGAGGGAGAGGACATGACACAGCCCCTCTGTTCATCCGGCCCCTTCTGGGCAGGTCCCACACTGTTACAGGCAGCCTAACCAGAAAGAAGCACTTGAGTTCAGGCCTCAGCACCACATAAACTAGGCCCAGTGGCTAACGCCTGCAATCTCAACACTCTGGAGTAGAGGCTAGATGATAGAAGTTGCCAGCTTGGAGTACGGGAGAACCTGTCTTAAAATATAAATGAACTCTGGAATGTTACTGTTGGTTCTAACAGTGCTTACGTTTGCCCACTGCCCAGAGGAAAGGCAGGGAGCTGTGTGTGTGTGTGTGTGTGTGTGTGTGTACTTCCCACCTACAGAGAGCTTCCTGTCTAGCCTTCTCTTTGATAGTTGGAGTTTCCTCTGTCATCCATCTCAATACAGATTCTGCATTATCATGGCTGTTTCTGTGGACTTAACTGTTGATTCACAATTCACATGTACGTTTCTAGGAGTCTCTCCATTCTTTGAAATTGTATGCAATTCAAAGGGTGTTAGGGTGGTGTATGTGGTCCTGGAAACAAAATCTAGCTATTGTTGGGCTCAAGACAAGGTATGACTATGTCTCGCCTAGGCAGGCCTTGAATTTATAGTCCTCCAGCTTTGTTCTCTGGAATGCTGGGATTGCCGACCTTCACCCTGTGCTCTACTTATCTTATTTTCAAAAGCATTCTCATCCTCAACAGGATCGCAGGTCATCCTAAACTCCCTGACTGTGTGTGTTGAGGTAGGGTGGAAGTTAAAGGCAAACCTTATAGAGTAAGTTCTTTCCTTCTCCTTTATGGAAGCTCTGGAATTGAACTCAGGGAGCCAGGTTTGTACACAAGCACCCTTCAAATTTTCTATAAGACTGTCTCTCTTAAAATACTAAAATACTGCCAGGTAGTGGTGGCACATTAATTCCAGTACTTGGGAGGCAGAGGCGGGAGGATTTCTGAGTTCAAGGCGAGCCTGTCTACAGAGTGAGTTTCAGGACAACCAGGGCTATACAGAGAAACCTTGTCTCGAAAAAAAAAAAAACAAAACAATACTAAAATACTAGTGTTGCTTTATCTTGAGAGGGTTTCTTCTAAGATACCCAGCAAATGTCCAAAACTGGCTAATATCAAACAATTTAAGGCAGGTTCTCACGTAGACTGGGCAGGCCTCAAACTCACTGCAACAGAGGGCAACCTTGAAGTCTTGATTTTCTTGCCTCTATCTCCCAAGTACTTGGATTACAGACAAGCACTATCATACCCAGCTAATACAGCAAACCTTTAAACTTTTTTTCTTTTTAGATTTATTTATGTATATGAATGATTAGCCTACATGTTTGTGTGTGCACCATATGCATGCCTGGTGCCTAAGGAAGTCAGAAGAGGGCTTCAGATCCCTTCAACTGGAATTCCGAATGGTTGAGTCACTGGGTGCTGGGACTTGAACCCAGGTCTTCTGCAAGAGCAGTAGGTGCTCTTAACTGCTGAACCATCTCTCCAGCTCCTAGCAATTTTTGTATGCATATTTTCTTATATACACATTCCTATGATAAAGTTTAATATGTAAATTAACAATTAGTAATAAAAATGAAGCATTTATACAATATACTGTAGTTTGGGTCATTTGTAAGTAAAGTAAGAGTCATTTGAATACAAGCTGTGATACCAGTTGACCTGGTAAACAGGAAGATTTTTAAGTGACTAACAGGTTGCTGACATCCATCACAGATATGCTAGCAAAAGGGATGATTCATGTCCTGGGTGTGACTGGACGGAGGCAGGAGACCTTCATGCCGTTGAGAACAGTATGAACTTTGAAACTTAGGAATTATTTCTTTTTTTATTTCTCAGTTTAGATGTCTAGTCTGCAGTTGGTTACAAGGAACAAAAACTTGAAAACTCTGGAAAGTGAAACCCCAGGATGTTTGTGTGTGTGTGTGTGTGTGTGTATTTTATGTAGTCTGTTATACTTACACAGCCTTACAGATGAAATGAGCTATCGCCCTGTCTCCCTGTATCTCATCTGAGTTTAGGGAGCAGCCTGTCTCCCTGTGCCTCTGCTGAGTTTGGGGAGCACCCTGCAGACTTCCCTTTGTGTTCAGTCCTCTGTTGTTTTTAGAGGAGTATCTGGAGATTGAATCCACACAAGCACGCAAGCCTTCTGAATCTGAAGCAGGTCTTACTGAAGTCTTTTCTTACTTTTTTTTTTTT
>JADRCD010200112.1:17348-28794 GCA_019843815.1 Montemys delectorum
TTTTTTTTTTTTTTAAGGTGGAGATCTTAGCCATTTTAAAATTGGTACCACCAAAGTATTCTGTAAATGCCATGACTTTGCCCCTTGCTCTTGATTTTTAAGAGTTCCTTATCCCCACACACATATGATAGGCCTCCCCAAGAAGTAGGAAGCTTCCTCCTTGGCCCTTGGTATTTCCTCAATAATATTTAGCTAATTTATTTGACCTGATAACATTTGACTCAATTGGTAACACTGAATTCTGAGCACCCACATTCCCCAACTCTTGGTTTGGGCTGTGACCATCAACTACACACTGAAGAAGAAGGACTTAGATGTGAGAGGAGCTGAGTGAGAGAGGAGGAGGATCCATGGCTGAGTGGGGCTGGGAGAGAAACCCAGTGAAGGCAAGAGCATGAGGATGAGGTGAGGGGAACTCAGTGGGAGATCAGAGCCCAGACCTGTGCCCGGGAAGGAGGGACCCTAAGTAGGGCCTTCTCCTTCCTTTCTTCCTTTCCTTTTCAATCTTTTTCTCTGCCAATTTTTAAAAAAAGATTTATTTATTTTATCTTATGTATATGAGTACATACTGTAGCTGTACAGATAGTTGTGAGCCTTCATCTGGTTGTTGGGAATTGACCTTTAGGACCTCTGCTTACTCCGGTAGACCCCGCTCCCCCAGTCCCTGCTCACTCCAACCCGAAGATTTATTTATTATTATAAATAAGTACACTGTAGCTGTCTTTAGACACACCAGAAGAGGGTGTCAGATCTCATTACAGGTGGTTGTGAGCCACCATGTGGTTGCTGGGATTTGAACTCAGGACCTTGAAGAGCAGTCAGTGCTCTTACTTGCTGTGAGCCATCTCACCAACCCCCCCTCTCTGCCAATTTTTAAAAAAGATTTATTTATTTACCTTGTTTTATGTGTGTGAATGTTTACCTGCATGTGTACCATGGGGAGGTCAGAAGAGATTGTTAGGGTTCCTAGAGCTAGAGGGAGTGGATGCAAGCTCTATACTACAGCTATGAGCCTTCTCTTCAGCTCCATCTCTCCCTGCCTTTCTCAACTTGTTCTCTTCCTCTCTCCTCTCCTGCTGCCTTCCCTCCCCCAGACTCACTGTTCAGTTTTACTCTCCGGTCAGGTAGTTGATCTTTATAATCTCACCTGGAGACTTCGTACCCACTTTTGCTCACACCCCACAGAACGTCTCCACTACCCAGAATTCTCAGAGCAGCTAAAAGCTGTTGCATTAACATAATTTTCTGGACATCAAAAGGTACCCGAGGTTTTATTTTAGTCTTTTGCTCTCCCTGTCTGGGAAGATGCTCAACCCAGCATCTGTGTCAGTGGGAGGCCTTGCCTTTCCTACTGGAGTGGGCCACATATTGGGGGTTGGGGGAAGAGGAGAGAGACTGACATGTCACACTTGTGCTTTGGGGAGCTCTGACAGGAACACCTACCTTTGTTGCACAGACGCTGCCATGACCTCTGCGTGTGGGACATGGTTGTTATGTACTTGGTGATCTAGTGGGGGTACTGCAGGCTGCAATGTTCTGGCTCCGAGGGGTAGTTCTTCATCCTCAGACCTGCTCTTGACCTCTCTGTGCCTAGAAACAAATCAGAATCTCTGAGTCAGGGACTTTCCAGTCCAGAGAGTATTCTTAAATTTAGATCCGGCCCACTTCCAACAAATGTGTTGTCAGGCCCCATCCTGAGCCTTTTGACAGCTAACTAACCCTCATAGCAAGCTTATGCAGAGCATGCTGTACTTCCCCTTCCCACAGAGAAGGCAGTCAAGCCCAACAAAGCTTTAAAATCTGATCCAAAATGAATTTGCTTGTGTGTGTGTGTGTGTGTGTGTGTGTGTGTGTGTGTGTGTGTTGCACGTGTTCTGTGGAGGCCCACAGTTGTTGAGTGCCTTCCTTCAGTTGCTGTTTACCTTTATTTTTGAGACCAAGGATCTATCTGTCTCAGCCCCAACTTCCCTCCAGGACTGGAGTTTCATGCACCTGACAGACAGACTAAAGAAACAGGTCCACTCAAGTTTATTGGGTTAATTATAGGAACATGGTGGTCCAAAAGCAGTAGTGTCACCCAGAAACCAGCATGCGCCATGACCCGGGTGGCTGTATCCTGGGAGCTTCCTGCACACTTGCATGCAGCACTATCTGACAGTGTCCTAGCTGTTAGTTACTGCCTTTATCCTTATTTATTTTGTATTTTTGTTTGTTCTGTATGTATGTATGTATGTATGTATGTATGTATGTATGTATGTATGTATGTGTGTATGTGTGTGTGTATGTGTGTATGTGTGTGTGGGCAGTACGGGGCATGCCACAGGGCACATGTGGAGGTCAGAGGACAACTTGTGGAAGTCGCCTCTCCTTCCGCTATGAGAGTGAGCCCCAGGGATGGAACTCAGGTCACCATGCTTGATAGCAAGCACCTTTACCTGCAGAGCCACCTCCATCTCATCACCCCTTATTCTTACTTGTTTAGTATGTACTATGTGATGTTTGTTTGTATGGCGTATATACCATATATGTGGCGACCAGAGGTCCATGTTGGGTGTCTGTTTAATCACTTAATTACTTTTTTAAAAAAAAAGATTTATTTATTTATTTTATGTAACTACACTGTCTCTCTTTTCAGACACACCAGAAGAGGGCATTGGATCACATTTCAGATGGTTGTGAGCCACCATGTGGTTGCTGGGAATTGAACTCAGGACCTCTGAAAGAGTCAGTGCTCTTAATCACTGAGCCATCTCTCCAGCCCCCCACTTAATTACTTTTTTTATTTTTATTTTTTATCATGTATATATGTATAGTAGAGAATGGGTTTGTGCATGAGTGTAGTGCCCAAGAGGCTAGAAAACCAGGATGTTCTGGTTCTGAAGTTAAAGGTAGTTGTGAGCCACCCATGTAGCACTGGGATCCAAACTCAGGTCTTCTGGAAGAGCATACATGCTTTTAACCTTTGAGCTATTTTTCAGCCCTTTAGTCATTTTTCACGGTATTTCATTAAGTCAGAATCTCTCAGTGAGCCTGGAGCACTTTCCTGGAGCACTTTGACCCAGCCAGGCTGGTTAGGTGGTGAGCCCCGTGGATCTGCCCATCTCTGATTCCACAGAGGGGAGTAGGAGATGTGTGAGCGTTACTGTCCACCATTTCCACACCAGTGCTTGTATGGCAGGGACTTTACTGACCGAGCCATCTTGGGGCTGCAGTTTATTGCTTTTGTAACTTGGGGAGGGGCCTGTGGCTCTTGTAACTGGCTGGGCTTTCTGAGCCGTGTGAGCTCCCCTTCCCTCCAGGAGGAAATGTCTCAATTGGGAGGAAGTAAGGCACAACAGATGATTCGACCCAGCCTAGCATAGGTGCTATCATAATCTGACTAATGTTCTCCCAATACGGTAGGTTGAAGCCGGAGCCCTGTGAATGTGACTTTGGAAATTGGACCCTTGTAGGTATGATTAGTAAAATGAGGTCTTATACAGGATTAGGGCGGGCTCTGGTGTAGTATGACCAGGGTTTTTATATGGAGAAGAATCAGGCACTTAGAAAGCTGTGAGGACTGAGGTGAATGAGGTGACACAGCTGTTGAGCCACACATACACTATGCTAGTTCCGTGTGGCTGGTGTCACAAGGTACTACTGTTGTGTGATAGACTTTTCCTGGGGAGATGTCCACACACACACACACACACACACACACACACACACACACACGTCTATTCACCCCAGATCATGGGGCCTATGACAGCAAGCACTGATACCATGGAAGTCCAGTTTGATGAGACAAAGAGTATTATTGGGTTTACTTCAGAGTATGGGTAAGGAGAAGCAGAAATGACTCAAAGACAGCTGCATCACCAAAGCCCACCCCAGCATGGGTGACCGCTCACAGAACACACTGTACAGCTGCAGGAGACTCAACAGATGGTATGAGCCTCGTCCAGGGAGCTGGCCACTCCCTGCCTCTTCCAGGCTACTGGGCTGCTCTCAGACTTTTCTGTGCAGTTTGATTGCTCCAGGAGTGAACAGTAAAGACTGAGGTCACTCCTGGAAAGGAGGAACCAAATGACTCCAGTCAGTTTCAGGGGCTTCTTGAAGCTATTTTAAGTTTTGTTTTGTTTTGTTTTTTGTTTTTTGTTTTTTTGAGACAGGGTTTCTCTGTGTGGCCCTGGCTGTCCTGGAACTCACTCTGTAGACCAGGCTGGCCTCGAACTCAGAAATCTGCCTGCCTCTGCCTCCCAAGTGCTGGGATGAAAGGCATGTGCCATCACCGCCCAGCTATTTTAAGTTTTTTACTCTCTGTCTTGAGAGAGTTTTTCTGAAAGATGGGGTGTTCCACCTTGCCCCAGAATGTCCTCATTTTTCCTTTACATCCTGTGTCTAAAGAAGTTTCCCTCCAAGTTGGAAGGTTTGAATCTGGGAGGAAAATGCTGTACAACGACTCTGGAGACAGCTGACAAAATGTCTGTCCTCTCGATGCTAGAGGCTTTAAAAGTCCAGGAGTTGATGACTGCTGACATCTGGCTCTTCCTGGATCACACACGTCACTGCAGTCTTCGCCTGTTGCTGTCCTTCGTGTGGGTCCAGTTTCCTCTTTCATAAGGAGAGTGCTAACTGGAGTAAGGGCCCACACTACCACATCAGGACTTACTCATTTTTTGTTTATTCCAAGTCAAAAATCTTACTCTATAGCTCAAGTGGACTTGAACTCACTAGGTAGTTCATGTTAGTATCAAGCTTAGCCACAAACCTCCAGCCTCAGTGTCCCAAGAGCTTGGATTACAGGCGTGAACCACCTTACCTGGCTGCGACCTCATCTTTATTTAGCTAATTAGATCCACAAGGATCCTCTTTCCAAGTAGGATCACACACAGTTCAACCCACAACACGTATCCAGAGGGTTTTTAAATGTTTCTGTCTCATAAAGCAGGGCTTTGGGGCAGGACAAGTTTCTTGGGATATTATTTTAGTTTAGGATAAGAGTCCACAGTCAGCATCAAAGGAGGAGAGGAATCTTGACTTTCTTGGCACTTTCTGGAATTGTAGGGCAGAAGGGGAAGAGGACTTTAAAACAGAGGCATTCTTATCCAAAGCAGTTAGTAACCCATTGATGATTACAGTTGGTGAGCGCCTCACCTGTGCTCACTCTAGGACGTGCTGGGCTGACTTGTGCTTGTCAACTCTCAGCACCACAAGAAAAAAAAAAGATGAACCAAAAAGCTGAAAAACTTTGCAGTGGTGGCTCACACCTTTAATCCTAGCATGTAGGAGGCAGAGGCAGGCAGATTTCTGAGTTTGAGGCCAGCCTGGTCTACAGAGTGAGTTCCAGGACAGCCAGGGCTATACAGAGAAGCCCTGTCTCAAAAAACAAAAACAAACAAACAAACAAACAAAAAACTTTGCAAACTCATAAAACAAAGAGAATGTGCTAAAAAGGAACCAGCTGATTTTTGGGTTCCAGCCTTGTTTGGGGATGTGAGCAGATATTTGCCACACCTCTCTGAACCCTGCTTCCCACCTTGTAGTGTGGATTTGGGGGCCACATGAGCTGCTGGAAGGCACTATAAACTGGATGCATCAATTATAGTTGTTGACTTCCTCACAGATCTTGAGATAGCAGATAGGTTTAAGAGATTTGGTTTCTGGTGAGGGCTTGTTCTCTGTGTCTTCAGGGGGAGAATGTCCCTCCTCTTGGAGGTCAACAGTACTGTCACATGAAGGCCTCACCTCGTAGACTTATTTGATGCTAAGTTACTTAAAGTCCAAATTTGTCTTAAGTCTCAAGTCCAAATATAATCACATTGGGTGAGGACTTCAACATATGAGTGTGGAATAATACATTCAGTCTGTTCGAAGGCATTGTGTATTTGGTAAGGTTGTAGATTAGAAGGGACCAGCCCCAAGCCTGGCTCTGCCTTCATTGAACCTGATATTTCAGGAGCAGTGATGGTTCCCTTAGTCTTGCTTTGATGTGGTTTGCAAGCAAGAATGAAACACAGAACTTGCCAACCAACGTACACACTTTCTATGAGTATGGTTGGGACGCCATCCTTTGCTGTTTGCTTATGGTTTCCGTCTGAGGAATAAAAGGGGCTGAAGTCAAATTCCTGACTTGACTACTAGCCAGAATACATATCCTGGGATGAGTGTCCAGCCTTGGGACATGGCTGGACCAATGTCTTGAGCTGTAGAAACCTGTTGTCTGGCTTAGCCTGTCTGTGATCCTCTGGCAGTGTTCTTGGACCTCTGAGACAGGCCTGCAGCTCCTGTTCTGAGGAACTATGTTTAACCAGACACAGTTCTTTTATACTTTATTTATTTAGTGTGCATGCACATGAATGAGAGTGTACTTGTGTGTACACCTGTGTGCCTGCAAGCATGTGGAAGTCAGGAGATAACTTATTTCTCTCCTTCCATCATGAAGGATTGACCTCGGTTGCCCAGCTTGGCCGCAGGTACCTTAACTTGCCAAGCCATCTCACAGACCTACTTACAGTCAGTTTACTCTAGTACTTTTTCCTCTCTGAGACAGGGTCTCACTGTGCAGTCCTGCTCTCAAACCAGGGCCTTGCACATGCCGTGTACATACAATACCACTGAGCCACACCAACCAGCTAGACTCTCTGCTGGTAGTTCAGGGCCTCTTCTATTGTTTAATAAACTCATTCTTGGGAGTTTTTCTAATCACTTTCAACACCCCACCTCCAAATACCATTGTGTTGGTTTTGGGCTTTCATTGCAGTGACCTCTGGGATCCCAAGTGCATTCAGTGTGCAGGAAGAGGAGTTGCTTGCTTCCTGGTACTTTCCCCTTAAGCCCTTCAGTGTCTGTTTCCTAGGAAATAAGATACTCTGTTATATAACCACAGCACTGACTGGACCTACATTTCATTTTCACTTCACCCTAACATTTCTTCTTCAGGATATAATCTAGGATTGGCTGCTGTGTCTGGCTTTCTGGAATGTTTTCTTTGTCTTATAACGTGTACATTTGAGATACTCTGTCTCTCACCCTCTGATAGAAGGCCACTTGTCTTCCATGCATTATAATTGCCCAGTTTATTCTTGAATAAAACACTGCAGGGGTACAGGGTCCTTCCGTTAGAGACACCGTGGGTGTGCGCTAAGGGTCTGACTTCGTTGTTAACATTAGTTTGGGTCAACTCTGGAAGTGTTGCTGTTGGGTTTTCCTCCCTGGCACTTCCTAGGGAGACTCGAAACTGAGCAGTCCAGTGGAAAGATGGTGCTATTCTTTTTTGTTTGTTTGTTTGTTTTCGAGGCAGGGTTTCTCTGTATAGCCCTGGCTGTCCTGGAGCTCATTCTATAGCCCCGGCTGGCCTCGAACTCAGAGCTCTGCCTGCCTCTGCCTCCTGAGTGCTGAGATTAAAGTCTAAGTCATTATGGCTGACCTGGTGGCACTGTTTTTTTTTCTTTTCTTTTCTTCTTCTTAAAAAAGATTTATTTATTTATTTTATATATATGAGTACACACTGTAGCTGTACAGATAGTTGTGAGCCTTCATTTGGTTGTTGGGAATTGACTTTCTCTGCTCACTCAGGTTGGCTCCAGTTGGCTCTGGTTGGCCCCCGCTAGCTCAGTCCCTCCTCTCAGGCTCAAAGATTTTATTTATTATTATTAATAAGTACACTGTAGCTGTCTTCAGACACACCAGAAGAGGGCATCAGATCTCATTATAGGTGGTTGTGAGCCACCATGTGGTTGCTGGGATTTGAACTCAGGACCTTCGGAAGAGCAGTTGGTGCTCTTACCCACTGACCCATCTCACCAGCCCTCTGATGGCACTGTTAATGTTGTAACCACTGCACTGTTGTGAGCGACTGCTTTTTATTACCTGTGTGACTGTTTATTGAGCTATTTATTACCCATATGGACAAATTAATTTTGTTTTTCAGTGTTTGTTTCTTGTTGGGTTTTGAGGCAACCTCACTATGCAGGCCTAGGTGAGCTCACAGTCAGCTTGTCTGTCTCTGCCTCCTGGGTTGTTTTCCTTTTGAGATTTATTTATACATAGCAGTGTTTTGCCTGTATGTATGTATTTTGTACAACATGTGTGTGTCTCGGGTCAGTAAAAGGCCCCTGGAATTGAAGCTATGGATAGTTGTACACCACTACATGATTGCTGGGAATAGAGCCCAAGCCCTGCAAGGGCAACAAGTGCTCATCACCACTGAGCCATCTCTCTAGCTCTCAGTGGTTTTTAATTACCATATTTTATTTTTTTCCTGCTTGTGTTATCCCAGCTTTGGCCAATGGGAGTCCCTTGAGCTGCTACACGAATGCAGAGACATTCTCCAAGGCTTTGCAGAGAGCTTCCTTACCCACATGCCCAAGTCTCTCTTCTCTCCCTCTCAGTCCTGGTGTTAGCCAGCATCTCCAAGGAGTCCTTAGTTCTCTTAACATGGAATGACTCTAAAGGTATGGGGTGTTCACATTGCTTACGGCTCTGTCTTTGCTTACTGGCTTGTTCAGCAAACACAGGAAATAGATGTGTATACAGACATATATAGACTTAGGCATGTGACACATGAGTACATATGCAGAGGTCACAGTTTACCCCAGTACCCCTGCAAGTTTTATAAATTTTGCCCAATATTTGGGTGTTCACCTTTCAGTTAGAACCTTCACCCTCAGGCTTGCTTGCTCTCCTTTTAAAAAAATGTTTTGTGTGCGTGTGTGCACGAGCAAGCATGTGTATTGTACATGGGTGTGCATGCACATGTGCACTTGTATTTATCTGCACATGTGTGTGTGTGTGTGTGTGTGTGTGCAGGCATTCTTAAGCCACAGTGCACTTGTGGAAGTCAAAAGACAGCTTTTTAGAAGTTGCTTTCCCCTTCCACCTTGCTTTTGAGATCGCATTTGTCGCTCCTCTGCTCTTCCTGTCCCCTTTGTTACCATAGACTGGCTGGCCTATTCTCTCATCTCTGCCTTATATTTAAGCTCTTGTCAGTGCTGCTGCATCTGGCTTCTTCCGTGGATTGCCAGGATTGAACTCAAGTGTCAGGGTTGTAAGGCAAGCACTTTTACCTGCTGAACCAGCTCTCTGGCCCATGGTATTTCTATGATACACCTAAAACAATTTTAAATTTTAGAATTTTATTTTATTTTTGGATTTGGGATCTAGCTTTGTGGCCTCATCTGGGTTTGGAACTTGTAATTCTCCTGCCTCAGCTTCTGTTGTGTTGGATTGGGGAGTGGACTATAGATTAGTAGTAGACCATTTAACATGTGGGAGGCCCTGGGCTTGTACCTCAGCAACACACACACACACAATGACAGCAAGCAAAGAGGATTACTCCTTTTTGCCTGTACTGTTTGTTTTATACAGGGATTTGATGTGTTGACCTGGCTGGCCTGGAAGTTGAGATAGTCCTGCCTCAACCTGTTAAGTGATGGGATTATAGGTGTATGCTATCCCACATAGTTCTACATTATAGACAGTTTTAAAAAAAAGATTTATTTATTTATTATTATAAATAAATACACTGTGGCTATCTTCAGACACACCAGAAGAGGGCATCAGATATCATTACAGATGGCTGTGAGCCACCATGTGGTTGCTGGTAATTGAACTCAGGACCTCTGGAAGAGCAAGCAGTCAGTGCTCTTAACCACTGAGCCATCTCTCCAGCCCCCACTGTAGACATTTTTGTTCTGGAACCCTTAACTTTTGATGAACATGTTTCTATATCTCTCAAAACATATATAATTTTATCACATTTATATTATACTATTCTATAACTTGATCCCTACTAATTTGTACACCTGAAATTGCTCTATTCACAAAAAGAAGCCCATAGAATATTTTGTGCTGATTGTAGAATAGGACTGTAATTCCCTCTTACTGGATTTTAATTTTAACAGGCATAAAGCTTTTGCTATTGACTATCAAGCTCACATCAACATCTTTGTAATTAAATCTTAATTTTTTTTCCTTAGGGTAGAAGTGGAATTACTGGTCAAAGGGTATGTATCTTTTTGTCTTTCTGAGTGGCTGGCAGCTGTATGAGGTGTTGTTTCCAGGCTAGTGTGTCTCCTTAAGGCTGTTCATTGGAGTCATTGGGGGTATTGCACATGCACAGCTCCCAGGGGGTCTCATTTCATGGATCTAGGATATACCCAGAGTTTCCAGTTTTGAAAGACTGTAAGTATATGTGACTGTACTGGGAACTGTGTTCAGGTCCTCTAGATGAGCAGTATGTGCCCTTTACCACTGAGCCATTTCAACAGCCTGAGATTGGAGTTTTTAGAAACTCCCCCCCCCAGAGATTTTATATGCAGACAATTTGATTAGGTGAAAGTAGTTGTAAACTATTTTAATGATAATTTTCTTCTGAAAAATTTTCAGGCATTCAGATCTGGGAGAAGTGGCCCCAGAAGTAAAACCTTCAGGCAGTCAAACATCTGTGGCGATTGCAGGTAAAATTAGACCTGGGCCCATTTTGAAATAGATAGGTTTCTTCTGTCTGTGGGGATTCTATACTCTGACTTGGCTGGGGATTGTTGACCTCTAAATTAAGCTTAAGGCTTTTCTTTTTCTTTCTATAAAAAGATTATTCTATCTCAGCTTCTTTTGATAAAAAGCTGTAAGTTGTACAAATACTAGATCTTTATTTGAGACATAGATACATACTATGCAAATATTTTATCCCACCTCCCCTCTGTCATGTGTGTATGTTGTCCCTGTGTCCATGTGTGCTAGTGTATGCCTTGTGTGTCTTATGTGTGTGTGTGTGCATGTTTGTTTGTTGTTGTTGTTGCTGCTGGAACTCAAACCCAGGGCCTCAAATCATTGTAGTAAGTACTATACCACTGAGATACACCTCTAGCTCTGTTCAGTTTTGTTTTTTGTTTTTTTTCTGTAAAAAGGGTTCTCACTAAATAGCTATGACTGGCTTGTTGGTCAGGCTGGCCTCAGACTCACAGAGATCTGGCTTCTGCTTCCGAGTGCTGGGAGTAAAGGTATGGGCCACCAGGCCTGCCTGTCTTCCCTTTTGGTGTTGCCCTTTGATACAATGTTTCACTCCCCTTTTGCTTTGTTAGCTATGTTTTTAGTGTCACAGCTAGGAAACCAGAAGGAAGTCCAGGCTATAAAGTTTACTCACAGGTCTCTTAAGAGTTTCATGCTTTTCAGTTTTTACATTTAGATTGTCCATTTTAAGTTAGTTTCTTGTGGATGGTGTGAGACCGTGGGACCACCTCTGCACTTTACTCTAACCAGCACTAACAGTCTTGAGGTGTAACTTGGTAGACGACCAATTAGTAATCAGTAACAGTATCCCACCTCTTGATGGAAAACTAACAAGTGTGTGTGGGGCGCTGTGATAATCGGGAGGGAAAGATCACTTGGTGACAGTGGAAATGCTTTAATGCTTGTCTTAGTCAGGGTTTCTATTCCTGCACAAACATCATGACCAAGAAGCAAG
>JADRCD010200113.1:0-32598 GCA_019843815.1 Montemys delectorum
AGAAAAGACATAATGAGCTTTTTTATGTATTGATACTGTTAATATACTCAATATTTCAGCAAATGCTACAAAGTTCTAGCTATCCTCCAATTATATAAACATGGCTGAATGTCTTTATTTTTCCTATCTCCAAGTGTGTCTGTTGGATAGGCTCATGATAGAAATTATGTACACTCAGAGGAACTACGCAGATACAAGACCTTCCACAAGCCACTAATGCCGTGTCATTAGGACTCCTGGAGTTTGGAAGACATAAATGCCTTTTAAATCAGCAATCCTTTATAAATTATTTGATTTATTTTTAATTATGTGTGTTGAGGGATCTATGTTTACATATGCAGTGCATAGGTGGCCATAAAAGCAGACATCAGGTCTTGTAGAACTGGAGTTACCAGCTGCGGTGAGCCACTAGACATAGCTGTTGGGAAGCAAATTCCTTTCCTCTTCTGCTCATCCATTTCCCTTCCCTGTTCCAGTAGTCCTTCTCCGCATGTGTTTGCTTCTAAATATGGTGAGTGTTGGAAAGAAATCACAGGTGAGAAGAGAGGTGACAAAGTATGTGTAGAGATCAGTGATTTACATACTTCGAGATTTGTCACAAGAGGCTGGAAGTCATACCAGATCTTACTTTTGCATAAGCATGCATACTTGGGATGTTTTGCACACTAGTGGTGTCTTCTTCAGTCATGGACCCTTTCTTTTTGAAGTTTCTGATTATTGAGACATAATTTCAATACACACAGGTGATTTTCAGTCTGTACTTCCCAAGCATCTAAGATGGACTTTTAATACTTTGTGACATCCAAGTTTACTTAGATAAAGAGCTCTATATGCCTGGATAACTTTCCAAACAATTCCTACTAAAATTATAATGTGGACATTTGTTTCATCTTCTATACTGTGCTTTTCTCAACAACTAACATCATTCAAAATTGCCTTTGCTCACATTGATGTAAAAACCTGTCAATTATTCTTTCACTCAAGCCCTTTCATCTTAGATTTATTTAAAAATAGGACACTATACTTAAATTTTAGTCTATTACAAAGTGTATTCACCGTCCACATCAGAAAAAAAAAATTGTGGTTCTATACAATGCATGGTAAAACCAGAGTAAAATCTAAACTTTAAACCAGTATATTTTATAGCCAAGAGTATTTTGGGGATAACATTTTTACACTGTAAAGTTGTTCTTAACACTGCAAGATTCTCTCTTTCCCCCAAACACTTGAGATGCAATTTGGCTGAATCATTTGACTAACAGATCACTGGATCTTAGCAACAAATGGATTTAAGGAGCCAAACACTGGGCTTTATATTGCCTAGATATTTTTTCTTTTTTTAAATGTATTTTCAGTTAAAGTCCAGTGCATCGCTTACTACCTTCCCTTTCTTCCTTTCATCTCCTCCCATCACTCTTGTTTCTCTCTCTCCACTTGATGGCTTCTTTTTCTTTGGTTATTTTTGTATATAAATACTTAAAATACAGCCAAACACTTCTTAGCTTTCCACATTAAGTGTTTCCACTCACTGCAAGAGCAATGTTTTTTATAGCATTAAGGACCAAACAGAACACGAAGTGGGATAACTCTTGGTATGTTATCAAGTTATTCTACCTACCCATGCATTTTTCATGTGTTTCTCCTTGGACACTTATTTCTCACATTTTTGGTTCATCACCAGGTGTCTTCCATGTTTACAAGTGTGGGAAAGGTTGGGTAAATAGTCTTCAGCTTCTCATATCAGGGAGGAGCGTCAGGACTGTACAACAATAACAGATGCATGATGTAGGATAGTTCACTCTTCCCACTGGTGTTGAGAAGAGTCTTCCAATCCACCTAGAAATATCTAGGATAAATTACCCATCAATATCACCCTAACTTGTACTCCAGCTTTTTTTCAATATTTTTTAACCGAAGTATATGTTGACTTATAAAAGTCAAGGCTTGGGTTGGGGCAGTTTGTTTCAAAGAATTCATTTTCAAGGACTTTTTGATGGGAATAAAGCTTGTTCCTGAAACTGAGACCAGTACTGATCTATCTTATCATACTATGGCCTGGGACTTTAGTTTTAGAAAGCTTTTACATCTGGGCAGTCTTCTTTAGCTATTAAAGGCAGAAATGTTTTAAAGAAGACAAAGTCAAATTTTTCTAGTTTAAACAAATATTCTGTTTTAAAAGTTTATTTATTAGATATGTATACAGTGTTTTACCTGCATGGCCTGAAGAGGGCACCAGTTCACATTTGTTTATGGTTATGAGTCACCATTCAGTTGCTGGGAATTGAACTCAGGACCTCTAGAAAAGCAGGTGGTACTCTTAATCTCTGAGCCACCTCTCCTGGGATGGTTAATATTTATTGTCAACTGAATAGGATGTACTATTACCTAGGAGATAAATCTTTGGTCATATCAATAGAGTTTCTAGATTAGGTTAATTGAAATGGGAAGACCTGTGCTAATTATGAGAAGGACTATTATATGGGCTTGTTTCCTAGACTGAATAAAAAGAGGAAAGTGAGCATCAATATTTATATCTTTCTGTTTTCTGATATCAGAAGCTATGTGACCAGATCCCTTGAGCTCCTGCCACCATTTCTACCATACCACTATG
Organism: Montemys delectorum; assembly: GCA_019843815.1. Lineage (NCBI taxonomy): Eukaryota > Metazoa > Chordata > Mammalia > Rodentia > Muridae > Montemys > Montemys delectorum. Next base: position 2,612 of record JADRCD010200113.1, read on the forward strand.
ATAAATTGTTATATCAAACTATGAGCCTGAGTAAAATTTTCTTTCCATCTTTAAGTTGCTTTTGTGGGGTGGTCTTTCCTGTACCAGTTATGCAGAGGTTATCCCTGCTGGAGTGGGTATTTAGGTGAGATTCTCACCTGTGTCTTTGATTACTACAAACCTCCTGGGAGGCAAGCAGGCTCTAGGTGTGTCGGGGATTGGGCACTGATCTCAAAAGCTCTGGTTTTAAGCTCAAAAATTGTTTACTATTTCTGGAATCATTCATCTTGCACTCATAATTAGTGCCTATTATAGTAAATTTGCTGAGGATATATCCCTCAGACAACCTTTCCCGAGATCATTACATTTTTTCTCTACTCTTTTTAAATTTAGATTTATATTGTAAATGTAACTAAGAAGCCATAATGAAGCAATTTAGTTTGAAAATTAGATTATTTCCATTTTCCAGTGATTGCTAAAATATTGAGATGAGAATATCTTTTTGTTCATCTTTGAGAAACTTTTCCAAAAGGAATTTATCATCAATAGTCATAAATTATATTTCTTCTAGGTTGTCAATCAATAAGCTGGGAATACTAGATATTTTTGTTTGTATGACTGAATAACTGATAAGTAGCTTAATAAAAGGCAGGTTTATTCTAGATTACAGTTTAGTGAGTTCTGCCAATCATGGAGACCCACAGTAATGGAAGCAGCTCTCACTGTAGTAAGAGTGCAAAGCAGCTGATTTAACTGAGTTTTCAGGTAAGAAGCAAAGACAAATGAGTGGTGATGTCCATGCTTTCTCTTCTTGTCCTTTTGAAGAAGTCTGAGATTCTAGCATGGTATATTCATGTTCAAGGTGAGCCTTCCTTCCTTTGTAATCCTTTCTGCAAATACTCTCACAGACACACTTAGGGATATGCCTTAAAGGAACTAATTGCCAAGTTTACTCAAGTTGTCAATTCATACTTCTATCAGTGGTCAGCAAAAGCACCCATCACAACCTTACCAATGCTGACTATAAGTTCATTGAAGTCCCTTCTAATCTAAATGTGAAAATGGTCATATTTAATTTACATTTCTATATTATCCTCTTTCAGTTCCTCTGTATCTGTGGAGAGGTAGGTGTGTGTGTGACTATGTGTTCATGTGTGTGTATGAGTATAAGGTATCTTTACAATATTCCACATAAGACAGGATAAACATTTGAAATGTAAATTCAAGTTTCCATGATCATAGCATTTCTAAGAATTCATATCACAGCAGCAGTTCCAATACTTAGAATCTGTCAGTTCTAGAAATCAGCTCCTTAAATGAAGTTTCTCTGAGATGTTTTATATAATTAAATACTAACATATCTAGTATGGATGTATCCATTCAACCATTGGTATCCTTCAATCTATTGGATGGAAGAGGCAGACTCGCTTTGGAACTTATCAATACATAAGCTTAGAGAGAACCATTTATAAAAGAAATGAGAGAAAACCTTTATAATTGCATACAGTGTCTCAGCAGTGAGCAATCATGACAGAGGAAATGCTAGAGAAGTACTTGACATTTAAATGTCAATTTAATCAAATTATGCAATCTTTAAAATGTAGCTTAGCATAATGGGCTCCCTAAATGGTTTAAAACATATCGCCTTCTAAAATGATCCAGAAATTGAGCATTTTGATGCTGTAAGTCAGTGCTTTTCAGGCAAGTAGCAAGTCTGTCATCTGAGCCCATACTTTTAAAGGACTTGCAGGGTTGGATCATTACACTTCTAAAATAAAAACATACATTTTACATTTTGCCCAGAAAAACAAAACAAACATCTCTAATGAAAAGAGAGTGATTATAACAGTAGCAATTGTACACTAATAAGATAATGTTCCAAAGGGTAAGTAGAGAAATAGGGTGCCAAGGTTCATGCAAGTAACATCTAGATAATGAGCAAGAATTCAAATCATTGCTTCATCACCAGTGTGTGCCTCTTAATTTTAGTAGAAATTAACTTTTACCGAAGCTCGGACTCTGCTCCTCCCTGGCTTGCTGGGTTTATAGGACAAAAAATTAATAATTATTTTTAACTTCTAGTTTGTCCATTTTATGTGGAAGTATAAACAGCAAGAAAATAGGTTTCCCAAGGAAATGCATAATTTAGTTTTGTCCTGAATCTCCATAAAAGGTGAACTCAGCATGCCCACTCACTATAGATAACACACTTCCCTTCTAGATTGCTAATCTAATACAATTCCTATGTAGTTTAAGGACTAAAAGTACGTGTTAGATCTCATTGTTTTCACCAAGGTAATAAAGTTGTCCCCATGTGTAAATAAGTATGAGACAGAGAATGTGGTCTTAATTACACTCTGTGGGTATGGAGCAGGCTTAGGCTGTTGGGGCTTTGGTTTTTTTCATTTTTAACTGGAGATATTGAAACTTAGTTAATTTATATAGATGTTAATGTATACTAGTCTACTAAAAGTAATAACGTGAGCAGAGTGGTTAGACAGTAGCCTTCAAGATTACATCCTCCTTTCTTTATGCTTCTGTGGTTGGTTGATTGCTTTGGGTTGGTTTGGATTTGACATTGTCTCACACCATAGCTTTGATATTAAGTATGTGACACAGTACTCTCCTACTTCAGCCTCTCAAGTAAGATTTTTTTCTACTCTTAAAACATTATAGACTAAGTCACATTATACCCATAAATATTGCTGCCATATGCCATCGAAACATGCTTCCACTGACAGAGTCCACACCTTCACCTATGTTGGTTGCCATCTTATAATGAGTCACACCATTTGCAAAGGGAGAATTAATAAAAAGAATCAATAACTAGTGGAAGAATTTAACATACTAAACACGAGGATGCTGAGACATTCAGAATTAGCCAGTGCAAAAGTCCAATTTCCATATAGGCTAAGAGTCAAAGCGATAGAATTAAAGGATATGATGAGGATCCCAAATAGTTAAAAATTCAGACTTCTTTGAAGACTAGTGGTATGCAAAGTTGCAGCCCACAACAGGTAAAGAAAGTTTCCAAATCTTTGGAGGCAGAAGATGTTAGGCATCGAATGAGAAGTGAGTTAGTGCCAGAATTGGAAATGTGACTAGATTTACAGAAGCAGCTCCTGTGTCCCTGGATCAGTGTGAAATAAAGAGCCTTGAGGGCTACAATCAGTGGGAAGTCTGTCCTAAGATACGGCTAGAATTGTCAGTGTAAGCTGGATTCCTGAATACAAAATTAAAGGATGACCAGTTGCAGTTATTTCATTGTCTAGATTAATAAATATCTGGGAACATTAGTGCAGTACACTTTCAGGAATGTGCAACAATTTCCAGAGAGGATCACTTGGGGAAAGAGAAAAGACATATCTTGAATTTGAGTAGATCATCCTTTGGAGACGCAGACTGGATTAAAAAAAAAGGAAAAAGAAGGAAATACAGAGAGTTTGACCATACCGCACAGACTGAATCTTTTTAACCTGAGCTAAATCAATAAGGCCTATTAATAACTTATAAAAGTTTGATCATAATGCTACAAAAGCTAAAAGCAATCCACCCCTAGAACATCTGTCAGCTTATGTTGCTTCATAAGATCATTCCATCACACTCTATTTGTGATTAGACCAGCTGACAAAGGAAAATGTTCATAGCACCCAGCACTAGTATCCCCAAAACAAGTAGATTTGCAGCTGTATAAAAAGAAGTGGGTAGCTGATATATCTACCTGCAGCTTGAGAAATGAAACAATACCAGATTATAACTGTCCTCAAAGGAGAGAACATATGTTAAGATGTCTTCTAAGAAAGAAACAAAATCGATCTCCAGCTTTAGATAGGTGTACATAATTTCTATTTCCTAGTTTCATTTATGTTGCTGTGATAAATATACCTTAACAAAAAGTAACTCAGGGGAGAGAGAGTTTCTTTTAGCTCACAATTCCAGGATATAGTCATTTTATTATGGAGGGATCAAAGTTGCGAAGCTGGAATAGTTGAACATAACACTTTCACAACCAAAAGCAGAGAAAATAAGATGTTTACATACTTAGTACTCAGTATTCTTTCTCTACTGTTATACAGTCCAAGAACCCAAAGTCAAGAAATGATGCCACCCACAATGAGGCTGTGTGCTTCCACATCAGATAACAATCATGACTGTCCCATAGGATATCCATATCCCACAAACCTCTGTTTGTGACTCTCTTTCCAGGTGATTCCAGATTTTGTCAAATTGAAAATTTCACCTAACCATCACATGCCAAGTGGACATACCTTCTTGAATTCCCCCACAAAATTGCAAATACTTTCACAAAATTGGCCATAGTCAACCTCCTACAGTTTATTCCATTTTAGTAAACTGCAAATACATTAATACTCAGCACTTGTTTAGCCCAAAACTAGGCAAAAATTTCCACATAGCCTATTTGTCATTAAATTCCCAGACTTCTTTAGTGTGCTTTCACAGGATTCCTTGAGTCTCCATATTTCTCTCTATCCTTGAAGCTCTTAAATTATTAACTATTCACAGGTTTTAAACTAGTGCAACACTTCACAATACTCTGAACTCTACCAAGAATCTTGTTTAACTTCCCATATAGCAACTGGCATTCTAACACAAAGTCACTCTTCTGAATCTTAATAGGGGAGAGTGGCTTCTCTTGTCCTTCCAATGAAGTTCCAGATATATATGCTGCCTTATGCCTTCTTCCAAGACTTGGCTTGGTTCCTTCTTACACTTTTATTGCTCCTGTTTATCTTCTATCACGGGTGCACTTCAAAATTATTAGGTGGTTTATAGTTCTTCACAATTTATTATCTATTATCATTTCATTTATTAATCTATAAAAAGAATTGTCCTGATCTAGTACTCATCATATTCCTAGTTAAAACCCGGACCAAGTGCTGGGGTTAGCTCAAAGGGTATAAACATTTACTGTGGAAACATTAGAACCTGTGTTTAGATCTTGAGCACCCATTTAGAATCTGGGAAACACCGGTGTGCCTAAAACCCAGCAAAAACTGCTAGTAGGAAAATAGAAATAAGATATAACTAGGGCTTTCTGGAGGAAAGCCTAGCCAAAGAATGGCTAGATCCAGGTTATGTGTGAGAACAATGTCAAGGAAATGAGGCAGAGAACAATAAAGGAGGATGTCTGGGATCCTCCTTTGTCTTTTGCATGTAAACATGCATAGATCACACACAAATAAATAGATGATATATGATGATATATAGATGATAGATAGGTAGGTATATAGATAGACAACAGATAGATAGATGATAGGTAGGTAGATAGATAGACAGACAGACAACAGGCAGATGAACAGATAATACATAGATAGATAGATACATAGATAATAGACAGCTCACCTAAGTTTGCACCCTATTGCATGCTCTCCTTTTTTATCAATATTAATTCCAACAAAATGCTTGTTCTGTGGAGATCATACAATCAATTCTCCCACTGATGTGCCTGCAAGTGTCTATTACAGCAGCTAACTCAAAAGAGAGTCTCAATTTTGCTGAATGACTAATTATGCCTTCCTAATGAAGTTAGGCATTATCCTACACAGCCCTCATTTTGCATGTTCTCAAAATGAGATATACCTTTTATTTATTTTTATGCTCTCAGCACCCAATGTACCTGAAATAAATTACGCAAATTAATATTTGATGAATTAACATCAAGCTACCTTAAATACAATACATTATTCAGAATAATCATCTTAAGATTAAATACTGAAAACTTTATGATGCCTGTGCATATTACATTAGAGAAAAAGTTAAGTTACAAAACCAAATTTCTGCCTAAAGGCTCCATATTAACTCCATCCTATGCACGTCTGCATGAGTAAGGCAGTCGGAGAAGTGAGGAGGCTGACCTGCCTTCATCAGTAACAGAAAAGGAAAAAACAAGGCGAAACAAATATAACATGTAAAAGCTCCTGACTAAAGATTTGAGTAATTAAAATGTCAAAACCAAGACAATTTTACAAAATATAACTTATAGTAGGGCAAAGAACAGTACACATAATTTATGTAATGTAAAATAAGAGTGCTTCCAATACACTTTGAATACACTTTGTCCTAGCCAGCCTAACTGTAAGAAATATACTGCATGTATTTAAAACTTGATTTATAAGCAGAATTTCCCTGGTAAGTTCTGCTCCCCTTAGAGAACATGTTTTTACTCCAAGCTAAGAATATCCTCATTTCCTCACCATGTCCAAAGACCATCATCATACTTTATATCATTGAGACCCAGTTTTTGTAAGAGAAAATATTCAACATAGATATTCTGTAAAGTGTCTTTAATTAAATAATCTCATAATCCAGAATTGATGTTTTCTCTTTTCCATTGGAATACTCAAGCCTCTAATTTATACGTGTATGTAACATTGAATGACAACAGGTATCTCAAAAATTGCTAAGAGCCATGATAAAAATTACCATTTAGACGTTTTGACTATAGTTGACAGTTTATCATCAAACCTAAGTGAAAGGCTAGAGCCAGATAGTCAACTCTAAAAATGTACTGTCTACAAATAAAATTTGATCTTGATTTACTTTAAAGTGGATATGTTTTCATTGGTGCCCAACATTTACAAGTTAGACATGCAGAATCCCCAGGCCCATTGGCATTCAATCCCATTTTGGTGATAGACAATAAGGGAGGCAGGCAAATATTCTTGGGTTTGTTACTAACTTTAAACATCTTTCTCTTGACTTGCTTTGTCCACCAACATTACATGTTGAGCATGTGGCTGCTGAATTGTGTTAGCTTCATTGAGAGGCAGTTAATAGTTCGTAGATTTTTTTTTTTATGGACAGACAGAAAGATGGCTAAAGAGCAATATATAATTGTTAATTCTATATATTCCATAAGGAAATAACAGAATATATAAGTTGTATTTAAAATATTCATTTGTTCAGAAAACTGTGGATAATAATTCTATTGAATAAATTCTGAAAAATATTGCTAAGAAAAATAACAATTAAATTCTTTTAAAAACAGTTAAAATATTATTTTATAGTGTTGTTTACAATAGATATGTCTGTTGGTCTTCTTAACATCTGAACATTTTTTTTTATAATCTAACAATGCATAATGAATTTTATTTTAGAAAGAATGTTTAAAATTCTCATATTATTTACTAAGAAATACAGTCAAAGATATCTTATTTTCAAAATTCTAATATAAGACATGATTTCTTTGATTCTGTAAAACCCTGACTACTGAAAGAATGGTAAAAGTTGTTATATTTTAATTTTTAATTTTAGCAGAAAAATGGACAGTGCATATTTCAACTTTTGATGCTTATTATTATGGCGATTATACTGTCACATTCAGTCATAACTTCTGATGCCCAACAATGTTTCCATTTTCATCACAAACAAGCAAAGCCACAGTCATAAAAACTTATTAATAATAGTATGTGAATAATAATTTAGGGCTTGGCATTATAGAGAATAAAATGCAATTTATTTTGCCTTATTCAAATCTATAAAATTCTGATATTTAAAGAGAAGTAGAACTTTATAAATTGAATTTATTTTCACCATAAAAACTGTGGAAATGTTTCCTGAGAACTTAAATGTAGTTTTCCAAACACAATCAACAGAAGGATATAACCAGAGTTTTTCATTAGTCTAGTTTTGTATTTTCCATCTTACTGTGCAGCTCAAATATTTGAATATTGTTCTTGGAACTTGAAAATAGGAAAAACAATACATTCCAGAATCCAATTAATTCAGCCATCTGATGATCCTTTCAATTCTCTGCTTCTGGTTCTAAATTATATTGTAGAAGAAAAAGAAATGCTTTAACACTTGTTTTTAATCCATGAACTGACTAAGACAGGTGCTTTTTTCACCCCCATGCCTAGTCACAGTGAGCAAGAAATTCTCTTCTAGAACTTTATGCAGAATGATTCACCAAGCACAGTTACAAATGAGAATTCTTGAGACACTGTGTGCAGAATCCCATTGACCTGGGTTTTATAGGTTTGTGCTTTTTAAATTGACAGCTGGAAGTCAGTTTACTTTAAGAAGTGGCTTCTTAAGAGAAATCTGGTTTTCCATAATCCCTTAAGACTCACTACTGTCTCTTTGCAGTTTAAGTATTCTTAGAGCATCTCTTGCACTTCAATAAAAGTACAACCATGGAAATCCCCTTAGCAGGCCAGCAAGAAAGAAGCCCTTAGTCTCTGAATTTCTTTTTAAGTGATGGAAAGGAATGAGCATAAACTGACTTTAAATTCAGTTTAATTATCTATATATAGGAGATTAAGTGAAATGTATTTTACCAAATATTATCTTTTAAAAGTAAATGAAAGTAATCTGTAAGTAAGTTAATGGATAAAAAAAAATGACCATTTCAAAACTTACTTAACTACTCTCTCATGGTCATGACACTAGAGATTTGGGATTAAAATAATGGAGAGCATGTACACTCTGAATCCCAGTTATGTTGCCTAGAAATGCTAACTTAAAACATCGTATTCAATCAGTGCATTAAATAAGGCTGGTATCTTTATGAACCTCGGATGCTTTTCACACATGACCTCCTTGCTCACTGTGTCAGTTACTAATTTACATTTATAGATCATCAACTTCGGATCTGGTCTTATATAGGACCCTGAAGAAGAGAGCAACAATGAAAGCAGGCACCGTTCCATCTAGTGCTGCAAACAGATGTTGGACAAAAGTCAAGCAGTGCTGCATCTGAAACAAGCGATGACAGGTTCCCAGAAGTGTCACATTCATTAGAAAACAGTTTCCACAACACACTCAAATATCTGCCCAAATATTATTCTGCTCCATTTTTAATTGAAGGCTTCTAACTCCAAAATGCATTTTAGTGACGTTTCTGATGAAGAAAAGCTTTCACGTATTATTTATACTTTTGAAAATGTCTTTTGCTAGGACAAAAAGAATCTTGCTATAATTGTGGGATTGCTTCGCAGAGTACAAAATACGGTGAAGCCTTTAAGGCTTCCATGAAGAAGTCACCAGCAGGGAAAAAGGCCATCTAAGAACTTGAGTGATGATTAACAGCTCACTGGGTTTCCTATATGGTGCTTTATTTAGCTGTGACTGGAAACTGACATGAAGCAAGCACAGCTGCTGGATTTAGACGCATGTTAGAACCGGGTTCGTTCATCTCCTGTAATATTCTTTGATGACAAGGCTTCCTTGTCGGCACCTATATATTATCAGGATAAAAGAATAATAGAATCTTTACAGCTTCCAAATTACTGCCAAGAAAGCCATCTTTACCCTGCATCTTTATTGCTGCTCATCCTGCAGGCCATGAAGAGCCTTCTGCTCTTGCCTTTAAGGGCCTTAGAAGCAAAAAATGTCCCCATTATGATGGCCTGACTCTGAAAAGAAGTGTGGAACCAAGCCTCAATTAGTTTAATTTAGAAGAAAAATGTGCTATCTGGCTGAGATGTCATAAAACTGGAAGAGAAACATAGCAAGGTCATTCCAGTGCAGGCTGATGATTGCATTGCTCCTCTATGGCACTGTCTGCAGCAGCTTCCGGGAAGGCATCTGAGACACTGAGAGTCTGTAATTGTGATATAATTAAAGTGAAATATTTTTGTTCAATTTGCATTTCAGATTGTTGTTGATGATGATTAACTCAGTAACTTTCTGTACTGTAGCAAACTCACCACTTAGAATCTTAAAAAAAAAATAGCACTTACATATTAATAACCCATGACAATGTCTTAAGGGCATAAATTAATGAATTTTGGCCCAGCATGCTTTTCTACCATCTGATTGAGACTTTTTCAAATATGAACATGAAAAACTTGCATTTGAGCATCCAAAGGAAAAAAAATCAGAGAAAGACTGCCAAATTGCTTTAGTTTGACTTTTTGAAATATTATGTTAGCATTTTAATATAATTTAGTTTTATCCACACTGTTGATAGAAATCTGAAAAGAAAGATATGTAACAAGATTTTTAAAGTTAACTGGAATTGCCAGGTAAATGCAGAGTGACTAGAAATAACCAGAGCCATCCAGCAGCAGGAGATTACAGAAAGGGATAGGAGGGACTTCAGGTCCTGGGATTAATAACATTTGATACTCTGCTCCAGTCGGTAGCATATCAGGCAATATACTAAAGACATGATCATATCCCAACTAATGAAATAATGAATATGAGAGTGACAGTATAAAGTTTCCCTGCTTAAATACATAAATACACATAAATTATGTCTTAAGTATTTATATAATTATATAGCTATTATATATACATATAATAAAATGCAACCTGCCTCTGTCTTTTGTCTCATTACTTGCTAACAAATCCATGCATAGTTATGATTACGAATTATTTTGCTCAGAAGTGTTCATTAGATTTCTATGCCATAATAGCTAGCAATTTTCTGAAACTGATTTTTAATTACATACTAGTGATGAGTTGATGCACAGTCAAAGGGGGATCAGACACATATAGAGGTCTCTAGAGACTAACAGAGAGTTTGTAGAAATGGAAATCAGTAGAGAGAACCAACTCATGAGACAAAGGAAGTTCTTTTGTAGCTCTGAGTCACTCAATTCTTATTGTCCTATCCCCCTTTCTTTCTAGATTTACATCACCAGAAATGTTTATTTTAATCACCTAACAAATATTAAGCATCTAGATTGCCAAGCTTAGACGTGAGTACAAAACAGAGAACAAAATAGTCAACTTACCTCTTCTTGGGTATGTATTATCCTGGAGATAATTTTTAAAACAAGCAAATAATTAGTTTGAAAGTACAGGGAGAATTACAAAGACTACAGAAATAATTCTGTGTTGTTGGGTAGAACTATAAACATCTATGAAAAAAACACATATATATATACACATATATGTGTATATAAATGTATATATATATGTTTATATATAGTTATACAGCTATGTAGTTAGTTGTATAATAATAGTTATATAGTTATACAGTTTCATAGTTATATAGCTTGATATAGTTAGCAATATATATTGTTATTGCATACATATGCACATAATATGATTGTAAAAAAAGAGGCCATGAATTTGAAAGAGTGTGGAGAGGGGTATATGAGAAGGTTTAGAGGGAGGAAAAGCATAAATGTCAAAATTAAATCATAATCCCATAAAAGGAAAATAAATGAAAATTGAATATAAATCAGATGAAAAATAAAAATAATAAAGAATAATCTTGCCTTGAGAAATATATGGCACTCCAATTGAGATGAGAAAGAGTAAATTATAGAAAGAGAAGACTATATCCCCCATGCCTTACCAATATTACTGAAAATTCAGGGAGAAGTGTAAGCATTTTAAGTAGGCATGAAGTGCAATCTCACTTCTACTCTTTGTTCTACAGAGAGTAACTGAGGAAGAAGGAATGAGAAGCTTGCTTTAGCAGATTCTCATAGTGGACTAGAAGATGGCAACATTTTCATAGAGGAGAGAACGGAAAAAGATATATTTTACATATTTGACTGCACACATGAGAAGGTTGGATCATGATCTTCATGATAAAAGAGAAAACAAATCTAAGACTAAGAATGTTTTGGTAACTCTTCTTTTTATTGGAGTGGAGTAAAGGAGAGAATTGCCCTAGGAGGTGAAGAGTTTTATGTGCCCACCCACCAACCTGGAGATTTGGTCCCAAACAGATAACCAAAAAGTAAACTACTGATATTTAAATATGAGTTTCAGAAGGAAGGAAAGAACAAGTTACTGGTTATTAACTCTCAGAAACTTGAGTAGGGCTAAAAGAAAAAAATGTAATTATTCAAAGGATAAGAATCCAATGATGTCGTGCAGTTTTTGTTTTAAAAACTGAATAGACAGGGATATGAAAGCAAAGAAAACTGAAGGTCAGTGCTGTGTAATTAGAAGGGACCCAGGACAGTGTATGGGGGATCCAAAGGAAAAGAGTAATATTGAACTCAGGTATACCAGCCTCTTAACATGTATTCCCTTTGCTCAAATTCTTAATGCTGTGCCTGGCAGAAAGTCTTAGTTTCTACATGACTGCTATGTCCCGGTTTCAAACCTTATCACCTCTCCATATTCATTTTTCATTCTTTCTTTCATTTCATTGTTTTTTAATTTTTTATTGTGTACATGAAAGGTTTACATGAGGGTTGCATACTTGCAAACTGCATAGATGCTTCTGTTAGGAAACATATTCTTGTTTAGGAGTTTATTTCATTCTTTCTTTAATATTTTCATACATGTATATTACTGGTCTGGGTTATGTTTCTTCCCCATTGCTTATTCTTATTTGTTTCCTTCAAATGCTGGAAATTTTCTTTCTAATGTCTATTTTTAATGAGACAGAAGTGTCTTACTTTGTAACTCACGCTAGCTTCAAATTTGTAATATTCCTGCCTCAGCTTCACTAGTGCTAGAATCCCAGTTTTGTGTGTTTATGTGTACGTGTGTGCAGGTATGTGATATGGGTGTGTGCATGTATGTGCTTGTATATCTGATGGCCATATCATGTCTCCATTTTCAAACCAAGATATAATTTGTCCGTTCACGTGCAAGTGTTTGATTAATGCTTATAGAATCTATTGAACAGTTTTGAATGTGATTTCAGTGGCAATGGAATGTAGGCATTGATATTACTCTTTCAAGTCAGTCATCTGTATTATCCAGCACATGCTTGTGGTCTTTTAAAAAAACATAATAGCAGCAACAAGTTTGGAAATCTGCAAAAGCAACTCATGGACCTCTGAAAGGAAACCCTCAGACGTGGGTCTGCAGAAAGCTTACTTCTAGCATTTGAACTGATGAGCTTTCACGCTCTCAAATTCCCTCCTTTAACTCCTTCCAAGTTTCATGTTTTGTTTTTATTTTTAAATGATTTGTTCCCACAATCCTGGTGTCAGTAATGAGTATCTTTGAACATTCTTCATGAATCTCATGCTGTCCTTCATAATCACTTCCTCCCAACACTGAACATTGAATCTGCTCTTTCTCATTTGTTACTCTCCCTTGCTTCACATTCTTGTGAGCAGTCACCTGCTTGAAACTTGACACTTTAAACTCCACATATCCACAACAGAACCCATGGTTTTCTTTATAAAACTATACTTCTCCTATAATTCTCAACAACAACAAAAAAAGCTATCTATCACCCAAAGTCATGTGACTGCTGTCCATTCATTCACTCAAAATAATCTTGCCATGACCATTCATCTTGCTGTCCACCTTGCTCATTCACCCTACCAATAATCAACTGGATTCTAACTCCCAGAAACAAAATATCTACAATCGATGCAATTACATTTTCTCCAGGTTACCATTGTATTAATTTTCTTTGTCTGATATACTATCCCACTTGTTGGGTTCTCTGTCATTACTCTCTGACTCCAGTTCCATGGAGACATATCAAGCCTATCCTACGGCTAACACTTCCCTTCTATGTTTCATAATTTCCTTTGTCTATTTCTGTAGTTATCTTCATGTCTTGGGGCATGAGATCACATATCTGTCTTGTCCCATAGTCTGTGAGTCACTTCTTAGCGCAAATACTATATTGACTAGATTTTATTCAAAAAATTCCAAAGTGATGGAAATAATCCAGGCAGTAAATAAGCATTTGATTGATTTTAAAAATATGTCTGGAGTCAAAGCCACTTACAATACATTCAATACAATTCATTCTCTGGCAATACATTCCTTCCATCATAGGAAGAAAAACTGATGGATCTCACTAATTTAGGAATGTTCCCCATAACTAAGATATCATCATCTCTATGTTGAAAAACGAAAACATTGGTGGTTCAGGTTCAAAGGTCCCCACAAGCTTTGTCTTCTAAATCTTCCTCTCTTACTGTTGCGCAGACCTAGGAGAGACATGCCCCATGCTGCAGTTCATTCTCAATTCGCTTGCCAGAGCACCTCAAGGTTCTGTTCATTCCTTCATTTTGCCACACTTTCCAGCTGCATGGTCCAAACATGCTTATGTTGCTATAGATACAGAATTTTTTAAAAGAGTAAGTAATTAAGCCTTTTAACGGTAGAAAACAGTTTTTTAATATTTTTGATACAAGAACCTTTATGAACTAGATAGGAAACAGGGATAATATTTAAAACGCTAGCTATTTTTAATAAACCATCTCCTTTTTTAAACAAGTAGCAACTAAGGCTTTTTTCCTATAATTTTTTAATATTAATAACATTAATAATTATAATAATTATTATCAATGTAGGAATATACACAGTGGCCTTTTGTAACATAAATATCTTTATAATAGAAATTGTAAATTTATCCTCTAGCTTTAAATTTATGTTAAAATTTGAATCTGTTGTTATTAGCATACAGAATTATTGATATTCTTATGTGATCTTACATACATGTATATTATACTTTTCCATATCCCCTCTCTCCCATAAACATTTTTTAATTTCTTCTCTCTTCTACACATTTTTGAAATCAGATTCTAAACATTGCTAATTTTTAGCTTTTTCCTACTTATCCTAAATCATTTTGGTGACAATAATAGACACAAAAATTATTCATTGCTTCAGAATTTCAAAGGTGATAACAAATAGTAAGTTCACGAAGCCATCAAAGTGAAAGAGTAGATTCAGCTTTTAGATTTCTATCAATATTATTATGGCCACCAATTTAAAGGGTAAATTAAAAAATGAGCACAAAGTATCTACTGTGTTGCCAGCCCTGACTTCACACCAGGGAAGGGACAGAACACATACAGCACCACATAATGCTTTCAAGTCTTTTTCTTTTTTATTTATTTTTTCTAATTTTTATTTTTTTAATTATTTTTCTTTTTTTAAATTAATCATTGCATTTGTTTACATCTCAAATGATATCCCCTTCCGGGTTACCCTTCCACAAAACCTCATCTCCCCCTTCCTTCTGCCTCTCTTTGAGGGTGCTCCCCCACCCACCACCCACTCCCACCCCAGCACTCCAGCATTCTCTACACTGGGGCATCAAACCTCCACAGAACGAAGGTCTTCCCCTCCCATTAATGTCAGACAAGGCCTTCCTCTGCTACTGCTGTCTAGAGCCATGGGTCCCTCCCTGGACATTCCTTGGTTGGTGGACTAGTCCCTGGGAGCCAGTCAACATTGTTCTTCTTATGGGGTTGCAATCCCCCTTTGCTCCTCCAGTCCTTCAGCCAGCTTCTCCACTGGCGTCCCTGAGCTCAGTCTGATGGTTGGCTCTAAGCACCCACATCTGCATTGGTCAAATGCTGACAGAACCTCCCAAGAATATTCATACCAGGTTCCTGTCAGAAAGTGTCTCTTGGTTAACAGCAACAGTGTCAGGTTTGGTGTCTACAGACAGCATGGATCCCCAGGTAGGGCAGTCCCTGGATGGCCCTTCCTTTGTCTCTGCTTCACTTCTTGTCCCTGGCTTTCTTTGCACAGGACTTAGGCCAAAATGTGCAGGAAGGGGTTATAGAACATGTAGAGACCACCTCCAGTAGACAGGCATGGCCCCAAGTCAAGGGATGGGGTCTCTCACCCATTTCAAAGTATTTTATTTATTCACATTTCAAATGTTATCCCCCTTTCCAGTTTCCCCTCCATAACCCACTATTCAATCCCCCCAAACCCTCTGCTTCTATGATGGTGTGCCCCTACTCACCCACTCCTACCTCACTGGCCTAGCATCCCCCCCCCCCCCAACTAGGGCATGATACCAAGACCAAGAGCCTCCCTTCCCATTGATGCCAATGAGGCAATCCTCTGCTACATATGCAGCCAGAACCAAGAGTACCTTCATGTGTACTCTTCAGTCGGTTGGGGGTCTGGTTGGTTAATATTGTTATTCTTCCTATGGTGTTCCAAGCCCCTTCAGCTCCTTCAGTCCTTCCCCTAGCTCCTCCATTGGGGTCCTCATGCTCAATCCAATGGTTGTCTGTGAGCATCTGCATCTGCATTGGTTAGCAGAGCCTAACCAATGCAACCAATTTTAAGTCTTTGTAAGAACTGTTCTTTCTGGCTTAGAGACTTTTAGTATGGATAAATGCCATTAATAGGAGGTGATCTGTAATAACCATAGCAATGAAGATGATGTCAGGGTTTCGGCCTACACAAAGGCCTAGACTCTTGTCTAGACAGATAGACTGTGGCCCAGATCAAGCTCATATGCAGATTCCCTCACGCCCATGGTCTTAGGACCGTAAATGTACTATAGCCTCTATTATTAGCTTACTTGCTTTTTTTCAGGCAGCTTACTAGTCTCTTCCCCATAAATGATTTATTTAATGTGTTCTATTTCTTGTGGGTAAGATATATATGACACCCTCTCTGATATTAATAGGCAGTACTTTTTCTTTGATTGTACATCACTGTTGAAGAGAAACTTAACTGTTTCTAAACGTCTATGAGATATGTTTGGCACATGTAACATCTAATCATAATAGTATTAAGAAAGCTAGCAAGTACTAAAGTTACCTTTATTTAAATATAATACTGATGAATAATAAACTGTCTAATAGAGTGTTGAAGTATGACATATAAAGCTATACTTTTTGATAGTATGGTGGTTTATTCATTCACTTCCTGTTTCAGAAAGTGCATTGCTCAGAATGAAAATCAGGCAAGAAACACATAACTGTGAAGTTCCTATACATATAAAATAAAATAAATCTATTTTTTAATTAGAGAAATATTTTAATATCATGGTAACTTTCCCTTAAAATTAACTTATCCTAGGAATAGAGAACAAGTAACTGGTGTGTGTGTGTGTGTGTGTGTGTGTGTGTGTGTGTGTGTGTGTGTGAGAGAGAGAAAGAGAGAGAGAGAGAGAGAGAGAGAGAGAGAGAGAGAGAGAGACAATAGAAGAAGGGCTCTAGCATTGTATACCCATGATAGCTCGCCAATCGTTCGGATGCAACACCAGTCCCTCTGGAGAACTCTTGGAGTTCCTCAAGAAGTACTGTGGGAAAAATATTGCTCTTATTTTTTTCCTGAATAATTTCTAAAGCCTGCATGTAGGTTCAGTAGCAAAATGGAAGCTGAAGCTGAAAACTTGAATTCTAAAGCTAATCAATCACTAATAAGATAATTTATATCATAAATTATGTAAATTAGGCCATAATATAAACATATTTCTTCTCACTAGAGTAAAATGTAAGTTTGTTTGTTTTTTTTTACAACATCACAGAGTGCATTTTTATTCCAAGAGGAGAAAACAAGGGCATAAAACAATCACAGTAAGGCAAACCCAAAATCCAAAAGGGTAAACAGCAAATCCTGCTGGATCTAAGGCTTGCTTTGTTATCCCTATTCCTCCAGCATTGCCTCTTCCCCATTTAACTTTTCTCTTAGGCTTGGGCCAGATTCACTCCACATCTATGGCTTTCATTTCTGTGCCTCAAGCACCTTCCATATCCTTGGATCTGTATCGCAACTGAGGCTTCATCTTCATAACTTCTCACGGTGGCCTCTCAGGTCATCTCTGTAGGCACTTTTATCTTGCTACACATTGCCTGGCTTCAGTTGTCCACCATGACTTCCTCAATTTTGCATCTTCCATGGCTTCAAAACCAGTACCACATGGTTGATGCTCAAGACCATGGGCTGGGAATGAATTTCAGCAGTAGAGTACATGCTTAACCTGGATTAAAATATGACCAGAATACGAAAGCAAAATTAAACAAACAAAAAACAGCCTTTAATTAAGGAAAGACTGAAAGTCAGCCTGAAGGCTGTATAAAAACCAGAACACATTTGGAAATGAATTATGCCCTGGCTGAACCATTCACATAAAGGAATCCAAAGTGTTGGAGAGATATCTATGAAGTTCACACATGATTTATAACATGAGTTATTAGATCACTGAAATTATGGAAATTGAATTGCAAGGAAATTCAAGGTGTCAGTGCTTTCTTTCTGACAGCTATATATGTTGCAAGAAAACTACAACTAGTCAGTCCATCAGAGCATGCCTTTGAGAACTGCCAATGTGTTCCAGGAATTCACTGTAGTTCCTGCAGAGTACAGAGACATAGATACATGATTTTCCTAACTAGATTTCTTTACAAACTGCTGTAGTAGCTATTAA
The DNA here is from genome assembly GCA_019843815.1 of Montemys delectorum. Lineage (NCBI taxonomy): Eukaryota > Metazoa > Chordata > Mammalia > Rodentia > Muridae > Montemys > Montemys delectorum. Next base: position 20,625 of record JADRCD010200113.1, read on the forward strand.
AGTGCTATGTGCTGTATAACATCTGAACATGGTGTGTGTTGGCTTAAGATCAACTGATGCATTTTATTTTCTAGAACTCTTATTCTGTAATTTAATAATGGAATTATTTAAACTATAGTCATGCATAGAACCTGATGTCTTAAAATATGTTGGGTTTTGCTTCATGTATCCTCATAGAATAGTAGGTTTATATACTGTGTTGAATTTTTGCATTTTAGATTTTATCATTTATACCAACGAGACAAAATGATATATCCTGAACAGTCAGGCTAAGCATGACAGTGTTAGGATTTCAGCTTACTTACAAGGTCTTGAATTCCTTCCCCTTATAGCTCCATGTCAATTCTATCTTGGACCTTTAACTAAATATAGTCTTTGGTCCTTTATTCAACCTATTGTTTTCAAAAATATGCCATTGTGCTATGTAAAAGTCACCAACATCAACTATTTTCTGCTAATTTTACATTCCTGATGTAACATTTATATTTGACTTCCAATTTTAGGAGCTAAAACAAACAGAAATAAAAGAAACATCTCTAGATTTTAGTAAAGCATATTTCATTATATACTACATGTTCTGAAATCTCAAAAAGTGTACAATACAAATTTGTTAGCACACATTTCTAGAAATTTTTACATTTTAATAAATTTTCTATACTTACTGAGGCTAGAATGATAATTCAGTCCAGAGCATCTGCTGCTCTTGTAGAGAATACAAGTTCAGCTCACAGCACTCACGCGACATCAGAAACTATAGTTAGGAGATCTGAGTCCCTCTTCTGGCCCATGTGAACACCACACACACACATAGTACATGCACAAATGCAGCAATATTCATATACACAAGATAAAAATAAATGTTTTTAATTCTTCATTTCTTAGTGAACTAAAAGTGTATGAATACCTATAGGTAAACCATAAACCATTATTCTTCAATTTCTTAATGAATTTAGCAATTAAAAATATTAACTAAGAACCCCAAAATGTAAATGTACTCTAGTGCTAAAAACGACTCTACCTTGCTGTGCTATACAAACCAAGTAGAAAAAAAGGCTGTTAGCAATATAGGAATTTAAAGTGCAGCTTGGTATTACTGTCTAATGACACAAACACAGAGCAGCTGCAGATAGGCAAACAGACACACACAGACAAACACAGAGGAGCAGATTGATGTCACCCACTGACTGTAGTTCTGTGTCTTTTAAAGTGTAGATGCAAAAAAGTCATCGAAATATTTTCCATAAGTTAACCATGCTGTGGTGAGCAAAAACACCGTTTAAAAGAATATAGTCAGTCCCACTTGATGGGAGTGCCTTCTTACCCTTGCAAGAGCCGTGACGGTGAAGAGCATGACCTCGTTCTGAGGCAGGCCTTTGCAGGGCTGGGGGCAATGGTTTTCCAGCTATAGTAATACTGTTACTCCAGGCTCATTCAGCTGTTTATATGCCCTAAAAATTGTTTTACTCTCAAAACAAATTCTATCTTCAAACATGATTCAAGCAGTCCTCAAGGTTGTGACAAAAGATGAAATTCCTACAGAGCGAAGTTGGAAATAAAAAGTTAGCAACTCATTTATTAATGCAGTCAAAAAATAGATGAGGCAAACGAATAGCACAGGAAGCAGGCAACTGTCTTGGATTCCTACTAAAAATGTCAAAGTAGGAACTATTACTGTTTTCAGGCAAGAAAAAATACAGAGAAAAAATTATATCTGTCATCTTAAAAGCCTGTAGCATTGGATTTGAGATGTTTTAGAGGGCTGTATATTACTTACTTAAGTTTAGTCAATTTTCTCATTAACTCAAATTGGCTTCTTAAGGCAGGGCTTGAATTTAAACATGGCTGTCAGCACAAACTCAAGAACTTAGAGCTTACTGTCCAATAAATGCACACATTTCCTGTGCTCTTTATTATATATTACTAATATTTAATCATTTTCTTTTAACTTTCATAGACTGTAGACTTAAAGTGTACGGTTTCAGAATGCAATGAGTGCATGATTGACATCTTTGTTTGTTTTTCCCACAGTCTGTTCCCAGTATTCGAGAGGGGTGTTTGCCATTTTTGGACTCTATGACAAGAGATCAGTGCATACCTTGACCTCCTTCTGCAGTGCTCTGCACATCTCTCTCATCACACCAAGCTTCCCCACAGAAGGGGAGAGCCAGTTCGTGCTTCAGCTAAGACCTTCATTGAGAGGTGCACTCCTGAGCCTCTTGGATCACTATGAATGGAACTGTTTTGTCTTCCTGTATGATACAGACAGGGGTAAGTCTAAACATTCGACATTAGGAGACCTCTAACCTTCAGTCTGCCGTGCCTTGGTGTCACTTATGGGACTTTGCACATTTTGATCCTTAATGCTGCTTAAACCAGAGAATAGTTTGGGCATATTGTCCATGCTTTCATTTCAATTTCCAGAAGTAATTTCTAATTTAAAATGCTTCTAGCCTGGAATGGTGATGTTTTCTTTTGATCCCCACACTTTTAAGAGAAAGGTAGAGGAAGACAGATCTCCATGAGTTGCAGGCCAGCCTGGTCTAAGTAACAAGTTCCAGGATAGCTGGAGATATACAGTGAGTCCCAGCATCAAAACAAAGCAACACAAAACAAAACCAGTAGCTTCTTATTCCTGAACTAACTGGCTCTCCAAGTCTGTTAAAATTGGAGCACTGAGAAAAACAAGCACTAAGTCCTTTTCTCTACCAGTGGCAACTATTCAAGAACACTCTTTTATTTCTGGTCCATCAATTTCAGTGCAAACCTATGAACTGAATGCTATCTGTCTGTGCTTCTGACCACCTTTGCATGCACATGTATCATGCTGAACACCAGGGTTCTGGTGACTGCCTCATTCTGCTTGACTAATTAGCAAGACAAAATCATAGAATTCAGGATCCCTTCATGTCTTACGCACTGTAACATTATATAATTGTTCCAGGGAGACATGTTTCGCAAAGCATAAAAGGGAAAATTTTTATTTGATTTGTTTTGGCATGCTTTGGTTGATCTATTACATTTCTGGTTAGCATATTTGCAGAAAGGTTTTCTGCTCACTGCATAACATATTTTAAGAAATCTAGCAAATGCTTGTGGATGGTATTGCGTGTGTGTGTGTGTGTGTGTGTGTATACTATATATATATATATATGTATACATATATATATATATATATATATATATAGAGAGAGAGAGAGAGAGAGAGAGAGACAATATATGTAAGTGTCTCAAAAAAATGTCTGTGTAAGAGGTGCTGATGGAATAGACAGAAGCATTTGTGTAGGTAATGGTTGTATCTATGTCCACTTTAGGGACTTTTAGTGCATATATGTTTTTACTTTTAAAAATGCATAAAAACCATTAGATGTCAATTTAAAAATAATAGAAAAGGAAAGGATAGCAGTTAACATTAAGGAAATCAACATATTAGTTTCAACACATATCAAAGTGAAAGTATTGATAGCAGCTTCTTTGAAACTTCTTCCAGAGTTGAAAGGGTATAAGAAAAGTGTTCTGAAAGGTAAAATGTTTAGAATGTACACTGTGTATCATAGGTACCATCCTATTCTTAATCTTCTCAACCTTTAATTACTAATTGTTACATTACTAACACTCTGATATCAGATGATCTTTGCAACCCCATTGCTGATGAGACTAGATAGTCAAAGTTAGCTGTTTCCTGTAAAGCAACTCTGCTCCAATCCTGAGAGGAACTGCTAATATCTGTAATACATAAAGGTACCATTCTCTTCTTTGTATTCTTCATATCTAGTTAGTAATTACCACACTTGCTAACAGTTTGATTTTTTTCATGACTGTGCTGCTTGACTCAATGCTATTTTATAGATAAAATTAGGACTGATGATAAAACTAAGATAATTTACAAGTAAAGTCAAATGTTATGAATCTTTTAGGGTCTATTCAAGTATGATATAATTAAAGATGGATAATGTTTCATTTTTTCTTTTAAGGCTTTTGTAATTTAATTTTAATTTTTTATTAGATATTTTCTTTATTTACATGTTATATATCTCCTTTCCCGGTTTTCCCTCTTTAAAAAAAAAAAACCTGTTCACTCCCTCCTCCCCCTCATCACCAACCCACCCTCTCCCGCTTCCTGGCCCTGGCATTCCCCTACACTGAGGCATACAGCCTTCACAGGACCAAGGGCCTCTTCTTCCCTTGATGAGCAACTAAGCCATCCTCTGCTATACATATGCTTCTGGAGCCATGAGTCCCACCATGTGTACTCCTTGGTTGGTGGTTTAATCCCTGAGACCTCTGAGGGTACTAATTAGTTCATATTGTTGTTTGTCCTAAGGGACTGCAAACCCTTTAGGTCCTGGGGTCCTTTCTCTGGCTCCTTCATTGGGGACCCTGTGCAAAGTCCAATGGATGGCTGTGAAGCTCTACTTCTGTATTAGTCAGGCAGTGTCAGAGCCTCTCAGGACATATCAGGCTCCTGTCAGCCAGCACTTGTTGGCATCCACAATACTGTCTGGATTTGATGACTGAGTATGGGAAGGATTCCCAGGTGTAACAGTCTCTGGATTGTCTTTCCTTCAGTCTCTGCTCCATAGTTTGTCTCTGCAACTCCTTCCATGGGTATTTTGTTCCCTCTTTTAAGAAGGAATGAAGTATCCACACTTTGGTTTTACTTCTTCCTGAGTTTCTTGTGGTTTGTAGACTGTATTTTGGGTATTCTGAGCTTCTGGGCTATTAATCACTTACCAGAGAGTGTATTCCATGTGTGTTATTTTGTGATTGGGTTACCTCATTCAGGATGATATTATCCAGATCCATCCACTTCTCTAAGAATTTCATAAAATCATTGTTTTTCATAGCTGAGTAGTTCTTCATTGTGTACATGTACCACATTTTCTGTATCCATTCCTCTGTTGAGGGACATCTGGGTTGTTTCCAGTTTCTGGCTATTATAAATAAGGCTGCTATGAACATGGTAGAGCATGTGTCCTAATTACATGTTGGAGCATCTTCAGGGTATATGCCCAGGAGTGGTATAGTTGAGTCCTCTGGTAGAACTATGTCTAATTTCTGGAGGAACTGCCAAACTGATTTTCAGATGTTCTTGCTGTCTCTGGCTGGAGCTTGTTCCTCCTGTGGGTCTGTAAGCCTGGGTCAGCACTTCTGGAACATGAGCTCTCCTCTGGTAAGACCAATGTGCAGAGGTCTGTGGATCTGCTGTCCCTCCTGAGTCCTGGGGTCAGAGTACACCCTGGAGACAAACTCTCTGCTTGAGGGAAAGGTGCAGAGAAGACTGTGGATTGGCCATCCCTCCTAGTTGTTGATGGAGGTAGAAAGAATCCTGTCCCAGTTGCCCTGCCATTTCCATGGCCTGAGCCTCCTGGTTGGTCCTGCCTTAGAAAGTCACTGGAGAAAAAATGGCAATCTCATGTGACTCCCAGGGTCAGAGCACTCCCTGGAAAAAAAGCTCTCCACTTGCTGGAAAGGTGCAGAGAGGGCTATGGATCAGCCATCCCTCCTAGTTGTAGACGAAGGTACAAAGGTAGAAAGGATTCTGTCGGATAATGTTTCTTAATGCTTCATTGAAGGATGACCAAATCAAGCAGGAAAAGAAAACTTTCCTCCAAACTCATAAACCAAACATAAAAGCTTCCTGGCATGGCTTTCGTTTTGGAGAATCTCCCATGAAAATACTCAAGCAGTTATCTGTATTACAATGAACTTGGGGTTTCAAATATATTTTTATAAATAATCCAAACACATTTACTTATAAACATTAACTCCATCTATGGCTTGATTGAATCATCAAACAGGAGTCTTCCTCTAGTTGCCAAGTCCGAGCATAATCTATTCCAAATGGAGGAAGTTAACCTTAAGTATAACTTCACCTTCCTGTTTGTACAAGGACCAGTGAGACAGCGAAGGAAGATGGGGCTATTCGAACAGCAACAGAGAGTCTTATAACTGAGCTAGGAACAGCGGGCAGAAATAGGGGACATGCCTTGTTCTTTCCATAGCAGAATTTCTCCCTGCCCTTCTTAACTCACTGGTCCACATGCTGACAATCATCTTGGATGAAGAAAAGGGAACAGTGGGTTGAGAATAAATAGGATGAAGCCATATCAATGAGCTTCCCTATTGTGGCACAAAAGAGATCCATGCTTTCTTCTTACACTCTACTGTTTCAGATTAAGACTGAGGTATTGCATTAAGAAAGAGGTAAAGAAAGAATGTAAGAGCTGGTAGGACCATGAAATGCCATTTTCTAGACAAGATGTACTATTGCAATCTTGAAGTCATCTCATCTATGGATGCCTGATGCACTGTATCTGCCAAGAATGGGTACATCAAGAGTCTGAAATAGAGGGTAGAGAGAACCTTACTCCCACTGATAAACTGTTAACTACTGATGGATTCAGGAACTGACTAAATAATTGCCTTGAGTTCTGTAGCTACTGATAACCCCACTAGGTTCTAATGGATATTTCCAAATAAATAATCACACAGATACAGATACACCCACGTAAATCAAGCAAACCAGAAAGCAAACTCAAAGGCATGAGCTTTGAAAAGGGATAGAAGCAGGAAAGAAGTGTTGACAGATATAAAAGGACAATAAAGAAGAATTTGAGCAGAGAATAATCAGAACACATTGTATTCTTGTATTTAATTAAAATACAATAAAATACTAACAATAAAATTAATGAAATAATGCAGCTTTAAAAAGCTTGGGGTGATTTGATGGAAGATCCTGGAAGTTAATATGAACGAGTGACATTATCTAACAAGCACTATCAAAGAAGTGTATTGAGCAAAGAATAAACTACAGCAAGGGTGGTCACAGAAAGAGGAAAGCAGAATAGCAAAATAAGCTGTCAGTGGACAGAATGTCCTGGAGATGAATAGGTGCCTTCAGTGAATCTTTGGTTCAGACATTTGTTGGCTTAGTGTGGCCTAAATGGAGAAACAAGGACAGTACATATCAATCTCTATGAATGGCTCTGCTCTCAATGTAATTGGCATGTTTCTTAGTTACTATCCGATTGCTGTGAAGAGACATGACCAATGCAACTCTCATAACAGAGTGTATTTAGCCAGAGACTTGCTTACACTTTCCGTACCTTAGTCCATTATCATCATGACTGGGAAGCCGGTGGTACATATGACACTGGAGAAGTAGCTGAAATTTACATAGTGATGCACAGGGAGCCAAAGGGAGAGAGAAAGAGTGGCCTGGCATGTGCTTCTGAAAACTCAAAGCCCACCCTGGGAGCACATTTCCTTCAACAAGTTCACACCTATTTCAACAGGGCCATACCTATATGAGGCCAGGGAATCCATTCTTATTCAAACCACTATAGTGTCTTAACAGGTGTTAGATAAACATTATTGGACCGGCAGTGGTGGTGCACGCCTTTAATGCCAGCACTTGGGAGGCAGAGGCAGGTGGATTTCGGAGTTTGAGGCCAACCTGGACTACAGAGTGAGTTCCAGGACAGCCAGAGCTACACAGAGAAACCCTGCATCAAAAAAAAAAAAAAGAAAAAAGAAAAAAAAAAAAGAAAAAGAAAAAGAAAAAGAAAGAAAGAAAGAAAGAGAGAGAGAGAGAGAGAGAGAAAAAAATAAACATTATTTACTGAAAGCTCACCTGGGTGGCTGTTCTTTGCCGGTTTCTTTTGGGCTGTCAGTATTCAGTCACTTAGTAGGAAATAACAACACACAGATCTGGCTAAGGCCTTTAAAGTTCTTCACTGGAAAGTTGGATGTTGCCACACCCCCTGGAGATTCAAAATTACAACAAGCAAATGCAAAACGAGTGCGGAGGGATTCAGACTCAGCACTTCCAATGCTGATTACTTTAGAGCTTTTTTTTTTTTTGAGGTATTAAGATTGTGTGAAGACTTTTTCATTTGCTAAGGCTCTGAACTTACTTCAGAATTGAGTTACTCAAATATGTCTGCCTTGAAGATAGAGCATGTTAGATTTAAACTGTAGGTATAAAGGTAGCGTACTTTTGTCTGAAAGGGTAGAGCACTTAGGCTTTCTTATCAATTCTGTATTCAGAATCATGATCTTCTAAAGCAATGAGTCTCCAAATGTCTTGTGATTTCCTGAGAGATCTTTCAAACCAAACTAAACAAACAAACAATAAAGGAGTTATACCCGGTTCTTCATGAGGATTTAAAGAACTGGGGGAAAAGATTTTCCTTGTGAGGCTCTGGTTGTAAGCGTTGACTAAAGATCACTTAAAATAAAGTGGCAAACCTAGGTCAGAGGTAAAGTTTCATTTGGCATTGTGCTGTAGGCATTATTGACCATGATACAACAGAACTAAAGAAAGCAAAATCTTACTGCGCATTAAAATAAAAAAATAGTTGCTAGATGCAAAATAAAAATTCTTTAAAGGAAAACTTAAAACACCTGATAGTTTTTTGCATACCTAAGTAAAAATGTTTAATCCTGTATGTTAAGTACCTCAAATTTAAGTTTTACAAGGTACTACAGTAGACCCTGAATAAGTGCTTAAATATCAGTAGTTTTGAATGAGTTTTCTGTACTGATGAAAAAAATAAAAAAACCCAATCTATTGTGTCATTCAATATGAATTATACACAAAATACTTGTAAAGGGAATACTATATTAGGGATATAATTCCTGTAATGTTATTACCATTATTAGCAGCACAGTGGTCCTATCGTATTTTGAGTTAAGTCCCCAAAGTTATTTTTTAGTATTCTTATTTGTGAATGAAATTGAAGAGGTCAAAACAGGGCCTTTGGAAAATTCCACCAGACCCCTCTCCTCCTGTAAGAGAAAGGTCATGGAGCTCTTAGGCAGTCCTCTTCTCCAAAATGGGGAGAGGCAAATTACATTCCTCAGACCATAGGGGGAGAGGGGACCAAACAGCAGCCACCTGCAGTTGGGGGAGGCCCAGAGCACTTAGATGCTTTCCACAGGGTGGACCAACTGTTGGCCACCTACAGACAAGGGAAGTCCTTGCCACCTCATTCCCTAAAGACCAATCAGTTTAAAAGTCACACTGTTCTGCCAACCACATTGTGTCTAATGACTTCTGCTCCGAAAATTGTATAAAAAACACACTGAATGGGCTGTGCATGGTCATTCTGTTCTCGCTCTCTTTCATGTGCAGGACAACTCCAGCATGCTGGAATAATAAAATTCATCTTGCTTTTGCATCAATCCCTGACTCCACATTTTTCACTCAGGAGGTCATGGTCTCATCAGAGTCTTACAAAAGGTGTTTAGTTGATAACTTATATTATGAAAAATGGCTATCGCTATTAAACACTATGAGTTTAAAATTCCCTAATTGTAAGACTAAATGGTGTGTTATTCATGTGCGAACATACACACACCTTATTTATTTTCATTTAAGAAGTCTTAATATTTAACTCCAAAATTGATAGATTCTTGTTTACACCCAGAGAAAAACTCTTATTTAGGAGTAATTTGTCTCTGACTGGTAGATGACTCTAGAATTATTCTGGTCATCACCTTAGCAGCATTTCTATCAGACATAGTACTAATTTCTCTTGGAGCTCCTGCCAGAAATGTTTTGACTACTCAAATGATCAAACATGGCTCAATTGCATACTGCATCCTAATAATCTACAGAATGGCAAACAAAATGCTCAAGAAATACCTGAGGAACAATATCAAATCTTTTGTAGCAGCCATGTCTCACTAATGTCAGACATTAGTGAATGCATGGATCACTCACTAATCATTAGTGTAAGGTCAGCTGAAGATACAAAGAAAACATGTTTTAAAAGGCATGGGCAAAATCATGTTCAAACACTCTAATCCTCTTTGTGAGTGGCACAAAAGGAACAAAAATAATCAAAATTTTTATAAACATGTGAGTGAGCAGAGAGGGCATACCAGGTGACACAGACCCAAGCATGAAGGCAAAGTACTGATAGAGTTTTGTGGATGGGGGGAAGTCAGCTTTGAATAGAATCTGTGGAACATGGACTTAGTGGGAAATGGAAGCAAAGATTGGCATCCTATTTATAGTGTAAAATATTCATTGACGTCCTCTTAGGGCTGCAGACTACTTTGTACGACTGGGGTCTTACTTGAGCACTTCTTGATATGTCTTAGATCCCTATAATGAGACAAGAATCTTTCTTTCATAGAAGAATAAAGACAAATCTATTGAACCCATGGCAATCATCTAGATTTTTTTAACATTTTATCTACTCTTTGGGTTAATAACAAATTCGATTTTAGTATCAAAAGAAAGCAATCATTACCTCATTAAAAAAACTGTGCTCTTACTATTTTTTAAAGTTCTAGAATTTTTTTCTGTTTTAATGGGATCAGATTATGAGCATAACAATCATCCTACACCATAGTATAGACTTAAATACCAATTTTTACTGTTGCTAAGCTAGGGCTATTAATTTGAAAGGTAAATGAAAGAATTTTATGATATGAATCTCACTCAAATTATTTTGCAGATTTAGCAGGTGATGTAGCCATACATCACCAAAATCAATGCCAGAGCAATGCATGGAGTATTCACTGTGAACTATTATTGTACTCTTCTTTACCCTGTAGGGGATCATTCAGCCATTATCTAAAAATATGGCACTATAGAAAGGGGTGTTCTCTGTGAATGTTCAGTGTGGCTCCTTCACTCCATTGGTGCCTAACAAGAATATTTCTGTCAATTTTTATTTGGGGAATATTTGAGTTATGACTCACTTAGAAAAAAAAACTGTTCTCTTTGTTAGTCTCTTAAAATACCTTAAACATAATTTTGAAAGGCCACTTCAGAAATAGAAAATAAACAAAATCTAAAATTAACATGAACATTTGTCACTAATGCACACTAATGCTGTTCCTTTTACATAGATCATAGTGAATTGTCCTAACATCTAGTTAGATTTTTCCATGAAATATATTTTATGTGAACTATTTCACTTACTTCATATTTTGAATTTTAAATTATTTTCATTATATTTACCATTATCTACACAATTACATAGAAAATTTTGGTAATAAAGTACATAGCTTCCAAGAATGGTACTGACCACTCTAATCTTCTATTCAGGAGCCTGAGGCAGAAGAAATGTGAGCTAGAAGCCAGCATTGCCTACACAGTAAATTCAAGGTCAACTTCAGCTACAAAGAAAGATGCTGTTTAAAGTAAATAGAAAAACCAAATAAATAAATAAATACAAATCCACCTGACTTTTAAGTCTAAAATCTTTGTAAAATAAATTCATCTTAGAAATTCTTCCTCCCCTCAAAATAATGAATTAATTTGTACAAAAGCCATAGATGGTACATAAAGAATTCAAAACTTTTACATGGCTGAAATGGTTATTGAGTGAGGAAGAGAAATTGAGGGTAAGTTGTGCCCTTTTGTGGTAGGTATATGTTTCTTTCATATTACTATAGATGGGAAAAGGTAGGTACTGTTTTAAGGTATAAACAGTAAAGGACAAAACTAAGTAACTTAAATTTTTATTTTAAACTTAACAGTTCTCTTAATAATTCTGGACTGAAAACTATGTTTCATGTGTAAAAGCAAGGAAGGCAGGTAGGTTTAACCTTTCTGTTCTTCAAAAGAGCAGAGCTATACAGTAGTCAGAATGAAGTCATTGCAGTTGACAAGGCATTCATCAAACCCAGAAGCACATGATCACTGGTGCCACATATCTGTACAGAGCCTAGATGTCCTCAGAAGAGGACCATTATAGCAACAGGAACTTTAGAAGTAGTCACTAAGGCTGGACGGTGGTGACGCACGCCTTTAGTCCCAACACTTGGGAGGCAGAGGCAGGTGGATTTCTGAGTTTGAGGCAGCCTGGTCTACAGAGTGAGTTCCAGGACAGCCAGGGCTACACAGAGAAACCTTGTCTCGAAAAATCAAAAAAAGAAGAAGAAGAAGAAGAAGAAGAAGAAGAAGAAGAAGAAGAAGAAGAAGAAGAAGAAGAAGAAGAAGAAGAAGAAGAAG
>JADRCD010200113.1:37570-59116 GCA_019843815.1 Montemys delectorum
TCTGTGCTATGAACAGCTGGACTTATGAATCTGTGCTATGAACAGCTCTACTCTGCTCTGAGGACCTCCACCTTTACTTTGAAAGAGAAATTGCCAAAGAACATAGTAGGGAAAGCAGGCTCTGGACAGTTGAATACTGCACATCCTGGGTAACCCAAACAGTTCCTGAAAGGCTCAAAAACTAGAGACAGTCACACATCCAAATATTTCTGCTTTAGAATTTATTTCATCATGGGCATCTGAGTTCTGCAGCTGCTGTTTCTGCTCTCTTGTGTGGCCACAGGTGTTGGCTCTATGAAGAGAGCCCACAACAGCAGTGACAAGGCAAGCACAGTGGGGACTGCCAGCACAGGAGATGATGCCAAGCTTAGTACTGAGAGTCAAACATATGCATGTGCCAGTTCTCTTCCAAAAGCTTTTTTACTGAAGAAAAACAAACTTTTCATCAATGAGAATGTTCATTTGAAGTAAACAGCCATTGGAATCTAATAGTGAATTTTAGGAAATTTAAGCATCACTTCGGTGTTCATTAAAAAACAAATTTTAATGTAAGAGAAAAAGTGAAGCAGCCTTCTCGACGTGAATGAAAAAATAAAATAAAATAATGCAAAGAATCCAAAGTGAAAGGGACTTCAGTTCCTAACAAGTTGTTATTCTCTGTAATTACATAAATACCTGCCAGTGATCTGCAATGGGTTCTGTGCTTGGTAAGTCAACATATAAAGTGTAGATATGCACAGCAAAGAGAAAACAGAGACAACGTTTCAATTTAAAGACAGTATCATATTTACAATTTGAAACTAAGACTCCTTCTAGGTAGAAGATAGACTCCGAATTAGTAATCTAAGGTGTTAATAGAGGTTTTAGGTAAAGGAAAAAGAATGCATCCCAGGGAGAGGAACTGAAACAAAGGAAGCAGCAAGGCCTTGGGGTCAGCAGGAATGGTGAGCAGTTCACATTATTATGAGACAGGGCCCAGGCAGTAAACTATAAACTATTAAGCAGCACTATATCCTCTGATGCTCCACCTCCAAGTCAGAGACAGGACATGTAATCTGTGTTCAGTTAATGATGAGTGGCTAACAGACTCCAGTGAAGCACACCATGCTGTAATTTGAGGCACTGCAAAGCTGCAAAACTGTAAGAGAGGGAGAGGCATTTTGTTCAGAAGAAACTTTAGAAATGACACCATTTGAGTTGAGCCAAGCATATAGATTGGTAGAGTACATATAAAATAGGGATCTTTTAGAGAAAAGCATTATGGGATTGTGTGAATAGTAAATAACTTAGTCATTGCTTCAATGGGAAAGAGGATGTTGGATGAGTGATTCTGGCAGGGAGAATGAGGAGAATGGGGTTGTTTGGAACAACCAGGAATTGAATCCTGTGTCATTATGCAAGCTCTCCCTAAGAATCCAGAAACTGCTTTGGGAAAGTGATATCAGTGGTCATTTTACGATAAATTGATAAATTATTAAACTTCATACTTTAGACATTGAACCATCATGAAATATTCTGTGACAAGAAAATTGACTGCAATGAGTAGTCAAGTAAAAATGAGCATCGTGCAACACATGTATAAGCATCAAGGTACAATGACATGCATCATCAGGTGGATAGGCATTAGTTAATGTTTATCATCTTCATTTGTAGCCAGATCTTATGTCTAAAGATCTGTAGTTTCAGTCTGATTTAAAAAAAATAAAAGAAATGAGATGAAATCATAACTTGAATTGAATCATGGATCTTTACGACCTTTAAGTATTCCAGCATATAGCTCATATCCTAGTTAAAAAAAAAAATAATGTCCATGTCATACATTCATCCTTATTACACTCAAATATGTGTTGATCAAAAAATGCTAATGCACTCAAGTTTGCTTAGAGTTTATGGTGTACCTACCATGCTAAACAAAGAGAGTTAAGTTTATGGTGATGCCTTGGTTGAGTACTGATGCCCTTTATTTAAAGACAAAATTTAGTTGTGGGTGGATATTCATGATGTGGTTGCTTTGTTCTATAGATATTTCAAGTTTCCAAAGTATTTTTTCATAAGTATTTGTTTAAAAATAAAATGTATTGATTGGTATCTTTATTTATTAACCAGTATATATTTGTCAAAATACATTTAAATAGATTTTTAAGACTTTGAGTACTTCATCAAATTTTTCTGCATCTCTTTTATTCATCCAAAGTATTTCCAAATTTTATTTTAATGTTTTATATAGTTTTGATATGGAAAGTTCTCTCATAATTCTATATGTTAGAGGCTTCATCCCTAGCTCTATTGAGAGCTCGTGGGAACTTGAAGAAGTGAAACCTGGTGTACACACTTTGGTCATTTGAAATTATTTTCAAGAGATGATGGGAACTTGACTGCTTCTTGCCTCTTATTCACTTTCTGACTATGCAACCAGTATTTCTGCTATTATATGTCTCTCTACCAACATATGCTGCCACAGACCCAAAGCAAGAGACTAGCCATGGACTAACAAACACCTCTACAACTGTGAGCTAAAATAAACATTTTCTCTTTGTAAATTAATTCATCACAACTTTTGTCATAACGACAAAAAGCTGACTAATATTTCATTTCAATCCATACTTCTCCAAACTTAACATTAGTTTTTGAATAAACTTAATTACCCAGTTTCTTCAGAGTCTGGAATGTCACATATTGCTAGGAGAAAGGCACAAATTAACATTTGTGGATTTTGTACAAACTGAGATTTGTCTTCGTAACAGTCAGCTTTACCTAAAACTCTGCTAAGCATATTTCCTAATTTTCACAGGTACCAAAGGGAATTTTATTCCTACTCATCTCTCTTCAGATCACCTTAAGTAAAATCAGAACATGAGAGCCTCTACCTTTTATCAACAGAAACATGCTTGGAATTTGCATGAATTCCTTCCTAGTCCCTCCTGACATTTGGAAATAATCTTTCCCCTCCAAAGCTAAGCCTTCAAATGAGCCCATGGCTTTCTTCATCTTCCAAGGTGTTTCTTTTAAATTAGAAATTCATGTTCTTGTCTCTGTCCCACCCCACCCTGTAATACATTCAATCCCCATGTTCTATTGTATACAGAATACCAAAGTTTCCCAAACCAAGAATTTTTAGTTTAAGACTGTAGTCTTATATGTTTTCTGCCACGGACCGGGTTTGTTGCAGGCACCTGTTTTTCACGGGATGAGAGTTCTGGTCAGGTGGACAACAAGTTGGTGAATGACAGACAGAGTCAACACAAGAGTGTGCTGAATCTGAATATATTTGTACAAGGTAAAATTCAGGCTTAAATAGCATACAGCAAGCAGGGCAGATGACAAGAGTCACATAGGTGGGCAAGGGTTACAACAAGGTCAATAGGATCAGAGTGCAAGACTGAAGTCAAGTAGGCAAGTGACCACCACATCAAGGTCAGTAGGATCAGGTATCCAGGTGTGGAGCAGTGGTGCCCTCCCTGCTGGGGCTATTTTGGTATTCCCACGTTAATTCACTGGGTCTGCTGGAGGCAAGCACCAGGAAGTTCCAATCTAGCAGTTCCTGCTGATGCCCTTAAGTGAGGGAAGCCCTTTGATTACTCTCTAGTATGTAAAACAGTTCTTTCTTCTGTGGGACTGCCCTGAGAATTCTAACTATGTTCACAGTAAGCAATGCTGCCTGACCTCTGTTGCTAACTCTGGGGACATTCTATCTGATAAGGCAGATTCCTTGAGAGAAATTCCAAGCTAAGGACAGCTTGGAATTAAGTTAGGATATGCTGGAATGTTGTTCTGGCCAGGAGACGGTGCCTAATCTTAAGTTTAGCCATAAATGAATCATTTCTTGGGGTACCTTTTATGCCTAAATGAGAGGGTATGTTGATGATTGGAAAGACTAATCTGGAACACATCTGAGTTAGGAGATGCCAGCGACTGTCTGAATACCCAGGAGGCACCAACCCCCTTTGAAGTCATAACGTCTCTTATCCTTAATCAAGGTGGTTTTACCCCAGATATTGCAGATTTTACTGGAGTAAATGAGTGGGGGTAGCAATTTTCTGATTACCAGAGGACAGAAGGGCATTTGGACAGATCATCCAACAAATGTTTCCACATTTGTTGAGACAGTCAGAAAATGGTCAAAGAATGCAATGGTGTCATTGACCCTCTTCCATCTTTAAAGCCATCTACTTTACATCTCTAAATTTCTCTTCTTATATCACTAGCTTTCACCAGTACATATGTTTACAACTAGAAAAACCCAGATATTTCAGGAAAATCTCTAAATCTTTATATCCTTAATTTAATATGGTCAAATCAGGAAAAGAAAAGATGTTTTTCAGTGAGCTAGTAGTCTTAAGTTCCCATGAGTTAAGATCTATGCATTTTGCCTGACTCCTGTTGGATTAAGCTATTATAAAACATAGTGATTGTTTAGGTAAAAATTTTGAATATCCAATAAAATTCCTGTCCCTGAAGTAGAAATAGATATAAAAGCACAGGAAGAATTCTGAGTAAAAAAGTAGATGTGAGAGAATGAGAAAGCATCTCATTGGTAGAGTGGTTGTCTACTGTGTACAAGGACATGAGTTCAAAAGACAGAGCTAAAAGTAATAATTATAGATAGGACAATTATATTCTAACATTTTCTATTCAAAAGCAAAATTGACTGACCAACAATGATGCAATAAAACCATGTTATCACATGAGTGGGAAATAATGAAAACTACGTTACTGTATGGGAATGTGTGAGAATGAGCCAGCACGTGTGTGCGTGCGTGGCATGTGTGTGTGTGTGTATGTGTGTGTGTGTGTGTGTGTGTGTGTGTGTGTGTGTGTGGTTTAATTCAGACAGAACAATGAGTCCACTTTTTGAAGGAGCAAGTTAGCAACTAGTATGTAAACATATGAGCACACAGAAAATATACATCATTAAGTAGTCTCATTTCTATAATGGAAATATAGAATTTAATTTTTTCTTTAATCTTGTAATTTTCTTTAAATATTCGTTTTAAAAACAAATGTTTTAAAAGAAGCAAGGTCATTTATAATAAATACCAGACTATAATTCTTCCAAACACCTAATATTTTGACATTTAGTTATATGCTTCAATAAGTCATACATTTTTATTTAAATAGGTTAAATTTTATTTAAATTGCAAGAGTGGAACATCAGTGATATTTGAGTGCATCACTCTCCCAAAGACATCAAGCCATTTTTTTCTATTTATTTTCTGTGCCTCTTCCTTCACAATGCCAAATTTTATTTCATTTAAATAAAAAAAAATCACTGGATAAAATTTACCTACCATCCATGTTAGTATGTAACTATTCCATCTGAATTCACTCTTACATTGATACGCTAACCATTTATCCCCATCATTCTGCCTATTTATTTTGTTTTACTATTATTGTGATGGCGGCTGAGCCTGTCAGTGGCACGGCACAGATGCAGAGATCTGGGGACAATTTTGTAGAGTCAGTTCTTTCTTTCTACCTCTAAGAAGGTCTAACAGATTAAACGTAGGTCATCACTTGTACAGCAAGTTGCCCCAGCTATCTCAGCAGTCTTGCACCTGCCTTTTCAACCATTTTCCTGATAGAAAAAAAAAATGTGTGTAGAATAACAACTATAGAAATGTTATTCTTTAGGACATTTAGATGAAATAACAGCATACAACTAGTGTAAAGCTTTGTAGATCTTACAGGGGTCAGGAGTACAGAGGCTTCAAAAGAACAGCAACAAGAGGAACTGAAGCCCCACAGGGTTAGGATGACCCCCTTCCTGCTTCTTTCTTAGTTTTCATGCTAAATTCACAGAAAAACAAATTCAATTGGCCTCTAAATGCCAAAGAACTCACCTTTACACAAACAACCTGAGGCAATCAGGTACTTACCTGCAGTCTGAAGTGATAATTTTAAATGCACAACTGTTTTTGTTACTAACATGTTTTTCTTTAAAAATTCAGAAATGTGATTTCATGGACAATGCAGTTAGGAAAAGAATCCGTTGTGGTGTGCAAAAATTCCTGCAGAGAACTTAGCAAGTTTTCAATTCTATGTAAATAAAAACAAATAAGAACACCAAGTAAAGGAGAGTCACTTCAGAACACAGATGAATCACGTGATTTCCTCACCATTTTTAGTGTAGGCCTTGGCTCATACTCCATACCATCATAGTAAACCAAGCATAGAATGATGAAACACGCTCATGCTCACATGTAATACTTTACATTACGACTGAGAAAATCAGGTGTTTCTCCTTGAAAATAACCCCATCAAATATAAAATAGGTTCTTTCAAGAAGGCCCCTGTACTGACTAAAAGCCTCCTTAAGGGGGTCAAAGATTAAGATAATGAAACCACAGACTACAATCTAAAAGTATTGGATTCCAGACACCAAGCTTGAAGCATACATGGATGGTGTATTTCAGTGTTTCTTCTCATGTATTTATGAAAATATAGATATTTTAACAATAATGCAGATGGAGAGCTAACTCACAGTCCATTGATAAGATCGGAAAAGCATGAGCATGAGTCAGATATGATACAGTCTCTAGTGTTAACAGAGGAAGAGAAGGCATCAGACATGTGTAACAAAAGTGTTCAATGTCCCAGGATATAGTATGTCTAATGATAAGTTAGTAACAGTCTCCATTTTATGGGGTAACGATGTTAATTCTCTCCTACCGTAAGAGCACTTTCAGCCTGCTTTGCAGACATTGACAAACTCGCTACGTCTGAGTTCATAGTTTCACTAAAGCTGACACTTGAAATTCTAGTTTAAATGCTGCTCATGGAAATATTTAAATCTTACTGCATCTTTAGGAATTGTATAAAAAGAGATTTAAGACTATATAAGTGATTCAAGTTTTGGGGATTTTTTTTTAGACTTTTTTTTATTAGATATTTTCTTTATTTACATTTCAAATGTTCTCCCCTTTCCTGGTTTCCCCTCCGAAATTCCCCCTATTCCCTCCCCCTCCCCATTTTTAGACTTTTTTATGTTTTGTGTGTGAATATTTATGTTTGTCCAATAGGTATGTATGTAAACCACATGTGTGCCAAGGGAGGTCAGAATCCAATGTCAGACCCTTTAGAAGCGGAGTTAGGGATAATTGGGATACACTGTGTGGGGATACTGGGAACAAAACCTAGATCGTCTGCAAGAGCAGTAAAGGCCCTTCACCACTGAGCCTCTTTCCAACCCAATGATTCAAGATTGAGAACACATTTAGTGGAAAAAGAAACTGAAATCATAAAATTGTTATTGAAAGCTAAAGCCTCAGTAGAAGTCAGACTCTTACTGTATTGATGGCTTTCAGGTTAATGAGGGAATTTGGAACACCATTTATGTAAGATAAAATAAAAGAAATGAGCACATGCAAGATTCAGTATTAAAAAATGTACAACTAAGCCTGCAGGAATCTTATAATAGCATTCTTCTCCTGCTTATGGAAAGTTTACTGGCTTAGTCCATACATGAAAAATTCACAACAATTAAAAAATAGCTGGGTACTACTTTTTCAAACCTTTCTTACACCCACATACATACACAAATCAAATCACAAATACCATTGTCCAACATTTAACATATATCAATGTTATGAGCTTCATTTTACTAGTCATCACTAAGATTAGACAGGAGTTCATAGAATGAAAAAGATGTAGTGTGACTTAAGTCAACTTCAAAATTGATCTTGTATTCAAATTGCAGGTAACTGCTGAGATTGATGAGGAATGAACTAGAGGAATTTGGGAAATTTCACTTATCTTTTCCAATTTAATGCTTCCCACAAACTTTTTGTCAATGTTAATAATAGTCATGTTTTCCTTAGGACTCTTTTTTGTCACTGAAAGTGTCTACCAAACCATATTAAAATATAAGATCCCCAAAGAGGACACACTTAGCATTGAGCATAGTGACTCCAACAGATTCCAGTTACCTATAAACTTGATTTGGGGGCCCACTTTCATTCATTCCTGTATGTTTTTGTATCATCCGTGATTGAACAACTAAGTTTTATTTACCTCAGATGAATATCAATGATTTCTAGGTAGATAATACTTTTAGCTTTGACATACAGTTTTGGGGACACATTTTCTTCTTTATTTCAGATTATTTCTCTGCTGTAGAAAACATTAGCTAGCACTTTTGCATTGACTTTAGATTCTAATTGAGCAAATAAGTTCTCTCATAGTACCCTTTTCATGTCTCGCTGGATGTGAAATTCAACTCATACTCAATTTGAAAAAAAAAGTCTTACAATCTGCACAACAATCCAATACATAGAAATGTACACTGTGACTTCTATTTTTTTAAGTCTGAATAAACTCAAAAGTAGATCATACTCTTCAGTCTAGAAAGAGCCAAAATATGAACCCTCACCCACACCCGAAAGAGAGATTTATTTCTCATTGTAGATTTGTTTAATTTATAATTAACAAAAAGCTTGGGGATTCAGCTCAAACAGAACTGCTTGACAGCTGTGAAATAAACAAATCTGAAAGAGGATGGTGCATAAGAAAAATCATCTCTTCTTCCAAAGTTTGGATGACAGTTTGTAACCTGTCTCACTTTCTACACATGAGACTTCCATGATTTCATCTAAAGAGTTTTATGCCTCCTTTATAACAAATATCCATTCAAATTCATGCAAAATTTCTTACTAGAGGAAAGCATATATGGTCTGTGATTCATTCCTCTGGGATTTTTTTTTTAAGTTGCACATTTATCTCATAATCTTGTACATTTTTAATGGATACACCTAAATTAATAAGTGGCTTAGTCATCTCCTTTATCTCCAAAATATGTACTTGATGTTAAAAGTTATATAGAAACAATATTCTAATATCCCAATATTAACTGAAAATTTTCAGGTTTTAAGTGCATGCTTTTGTCACAATCATAATAAATAAGCTAGAAGAAACATAAAACATTCAAGTCAAATAAATTGCATGTGATTTCAATATTTCTGTGATGTGGAAAGTGATCCCAGGATCCTGGGAGTCAGAAGTAAATCTTTGGATTCTGTGATATCTCAAGCTTGAGAAATGCTACCTAAACCTAAAATAATAATAATAATAATAATAATAATAATAATAATAATAATAACCTAAATAAGCAGCGGTCAGAAGGAGTTTAGGCACTTTTGCAGGAAGATGTGCTCCTTCTTGAACTCTCCCCTGCTCCAGAGAAACCTAAAACCACTGATCATGAATAGGAAGGGTAATATCAAAGTGTTAAGAGAAGGTTCTAGCAGTTCTGAATTCTGACTCAGGTATGAGTTCTGGCTTGAGAATTTTCTGGTTGATTTTTCAACTCCCTAACCTCAGGTGATGATGAATGAGAGAAATGATGAAGATGTAATAATATACAACTTAGATTTTTGTCCATAGTAACTATTTATTAATAAATCAAAGCTGAGATCCACTAAGGTTTTGCCTGTATAATTCTCAGTTCTGAAAAACCAAGAATAGTATAATTCCCAAAGAAACATCCTTTACTATGTTGCTTGTTCCTAAATATATTGCTGTTAAGGAAGTAAAGAAAATATATGCTCAGTTTTTCATAGCAATAGCATTTTGAACTCATCCTAGAAGAACAATTTTAATGTAAGCAGTTTCCAAACAGTTGGAAAAATAGATCCACAAAATAAGGGTGTGCAAAGTCAAGTATCTCATTTCCAGAGTCACTTTCTGTCTTAGCAACACACAGCTGTTGCACTGGGAATTATCCATTGCACACAGATTGATCTCCCTCCATTCATTCCGATAATTCTGAATTCCTTTCAGAAGTATATAAAGCCAGCGAAGAAGTATAAAGACTCAGTAACAGTTATTGTAAGGGAAGATTCAACCAACCAGAACAGCTGCTTATATCATCCATATAGTTCTTTCTAACATCATTGAAATGCAAATTGGACTAAAGTAATTTGGACAATACTATTAAATAAAGTTTGTGAATTGTGCTGTTGAAACACAAAATATCTTAAAGTAAGTGTAAAAAGAACGTTTGGAGGGCTATAAATGTGTACACTTGCTCACACATGGACATGTGTGCATGCTGTGTGTGTGCATGCTGTGTGTGTGTGTGTTTGTGTGTGTGCGTGTGTGTGTGTGTGTGTGTGTGTGTATGTGTAATCTTGATCTCAACTGTCTGTTTCATATATGTAGTATAAGGTCAGGAGAAATAAAATATATAGTGTTTAGCTTCAAATTTCTGCATTCTATGAAGCTTCATTGGAAGTATGAAGTAATTCCCTTAGTAGAACTCAGTGGCCTTGAGCCTACCCCATCTTCGCTTCTAAATGGATTCCAGTGTCTGCATAGCCATGCAATGCTTCACTATTCAGTTCCTTGATTATTCTTCTTTACCCTGGCATTTAATATAGTGCCAGATCTTTGAAGGACTGTCAGTATGTATTGAATGAGTATTATTTCATAATTGCTACATTTTAAGTAAAGTATTCACTTTATTATTCTTTTTATTTAATTTAATTTTATCATAACTAACAAAAGAATTTCATACTTGAACATATATTTATTTCTATCATTCCCACCCTTAGTATACCCATCCTCAAAAATCCATGGTCTTTTCTTTAGTTATTATTGTTATACGTATATGTGTGCATGTGTCCATTTAGCATTTATGTTATGTACGTATGTCCAGTAGTATCAATTTGGAGTTGAACAACCTATGCTCATTCCTACAAATACATAACTGTTCATTTCTCAGTGCTATTAACTACCTTTAGTTCTTGATTTACAGCTAGGGTCATGGGACGTTTCCTTATCCATGTTGCTGGGTCAGTTGGCATTGTAATTATGCTATAATTCAGACCACTATGGTATTATTTCATAGGTACATTTTCCCTACAATGCCTAGTGGGCATTATCTTACTAAAGGTGCTCTGATCCTCTTGCTTTTACAATCATTTCACTACCTCTTTCATCATTTTCTCTGAGCTTGATGTATAGAAGTTACCTTGTGCATGTATTAACTGAAGTTGACCATCCCATGCTCCAATACTTTATTCTTGAACATTTTCTGAGGAAAGTTTTCTTAGATAAAAGGTATCATTTAAACAGAAATTGGGACTAGAATATAGTCAATCATCTATCCTACACAAAAATTATCATTGATGTGTCTATAAAAGATAAAAGGAGAGGGGATATGTTCTATGGAGGTGTGATGAGGTGTGGGGGAAGGGAGTGCCTCTGTAGTCCAGCCTTGTGAGTCAGGCCTACCTGGCTGTTGTCAGGTAACTGTGGGACTGGAGCTTAGACAGAATGCTAACAATCATAATTGTGGGTTTGGCATTTTTATGTATTAGGTGTCAGGTTCTGAGACAGACAAATATGCTGTAGTGTCCCTCTGACTCTGTAGGGAGAAAATTTTGCTACCAGGCAAAGCTTTTCATTAGAGTGGAGTTTTGATTTGTTTAGTTTTATTTCTGAAAGGTAAGCTGAAAAGTAATGCTGTTATCATTCCACAGAAAAGCTGTTAGAATCTTTAATCTACAAAAACAACAGTTTTAATTAGACTACTAGCGGGTCCACTGTGAATTAGACTGTAAAATCACTGTGATGGTGCATCTTAGACTTTCAGTAAAAAGATCTCTTCTTCGACAAAGGTAAAGAGACAATTTTCAGAGCCCTACTCACCCCCCCCCCCCAAGAGACAACAGCACTGTTCTCTGAGAATGCAGCTTCACCTCAGAACACAAAGCTGGAAAGCACTCTATTCCTGGGTGGGTATTTCAGCTTTTCTGGTTGTTTTTATGCTGCCTTGCTGGTGAAAGGAAGTGGCAGAATCCACTTAGCCCAACTGTGTTCACTGCTTTTGATGTCACAACAAAACAGACAGAAGTAGCTTGAGGGAAGATTTGTTTGTTTCCAGTTTTGAGGAGTTAAGAGCAGGGATGCTCAGCATCTGAGGCTAGGGCTGAACTTAGTAGCAGTCAGAGCATGAAGGAAGCTTCTGATGTCATAGCTGTCAGAAAGCAGAGAGAGGAGGAGAGCGTGAGAGCCCTGGTGATGACCTGCAAAGGCCCTGACAGCACCTCCCACTATGCCCCGTTTTATAGACTTTTCAGAACCTCTAAAGCTAATGCCACCATCTGGGGAACAAGAATTCAACTTATGTGCTATGTGAATACAATTCCAATTCAAGCATTTAAGTATGTTAGAAAGAGCATATTTATAGTTATATGTTTAGGATACTGATTCATCAGTGGGATCCTTCTCATAAGCTAACATAGCTTCCTTCAAAAGGAAGAATGAATATTACCTAGTTGAGTAGAAAATTGTTCCTGGAGATTCCTGGGAACCTTTCATTTTCAACTGTTTTCCATTTGAACTGGAAACTAGTTCATTTGGAAGTCAGCTCCAAGACTCGGGGTAACTATTCCTGTCCCTACTGATATAGGATGAACTATGCTATGCCTGCTGTGTGCAGTCTTGTCACAGTGCCTCCCTCTGGATCAAGTTCAGATAATTCTTGGTCTAAAAATTTAGAACTTGTTTGTGGCACAGGGAGAATAAATGAGCCCTGAATAAGGAGTAAACATTCTCTCCAAACCAAAGATAATTGAACATTGATCTCTCAGTTCACTTCCAAAGCTGTTCAAAATCTATTTTGTTATATATGACGGAGTCTAAACATATTTGCCTCATGTATGCATCCATACCCCCAAATAATAAATAAATTATTATGTGTAACTTTATAATACAATATGGAGAATCACTGGAAGTGAACAGTAGCAATTTCATTTTCTCCAATCAATTAACAATTCATAAGGCAGATCATCCAGGCAAGGATGTGGTAGACAATGAAGCACACGGAAGACACAAGCTGATTTTCCTACAGATAGTTTACAGAAGCCTAGTACAAGGAAGACATTCAGAAAAATAGTGCAGAATAATCTAGATGGGGTAGAAAATTTTGTATAATTCTATCTATGAGATCAAAACCAGGAAACTTATTTAAACCAGAAGAATCATATAAGATCATTATCAGAATCACGTATTCAATAGTTTGTTAATGCAGTTCATTCTCAGAATCAAATACCGAACCACACCATTGTCTCTGGATTTTTTTTGTTTTAATCCTTTATTTTATTAATATTAGCATTACAATATGGCCTTCCACGTAATCTACCTATATTTAATGAGTAGTAGGTAGGTCATCCATTACATAGAAGACCATCTTCCACCACATTAAAAAGAAAAAGAAGAAAAGCAGATGGAATTTGCCATATTTGATCCATAAAACTAATATAAAATTTACAATAAAATAATACTCAAGATTTTTAGGATATATCATTATGACCATGTAACTTTAAAATCTTATGAATCAATCAACAAAATGTACATGATTACCATAAAATAAAAAGAATTAAGATATTCCACAGTAGTCTCATTGTTACCATCAATGAACAGTTGCAAACATCATCAAATAGTCTTCAAAAAGACTTGTCTGATTGCCAATGAGAAATTGAATAATGAACCAGAAAATGGTAGGGTTAAAGTAGAAAAACATTAAAGTTTAGATTAAATATTATCATTAATTAACATAGTGACATGAGACATATTTTGAAAGAACTAAACCAATGTGTGAATTCTCCAACCAATGTGAATTAGGATTCAGAACAAAAATGTCTATAACCAAGAGTGGAAGTTGGGCAATCTTAGTGAAACATGGTATCCTACTTAGTGTTAACTCTCAAATAAACACAGCCCAGAGAAGGAAATCAACTGAAACATTACCCAGATAAGATTGGCCCATGGATATGACTGCAGATTGTTTTGATAATTGATTGATATAAGAGGTTCCAGCCCACTATGGATGACACTATTCTCTAATCAGAGCTAAGCATGAGGCTATAAGGGAGCCCCAAGCAGTATTTCTCCATAATATCTGTTTCATGTTCCTGCTGGAGTTCTCTCCCTGATGTCCTTTAATGATCATCTGTGAATGTAAGATCCGAGGAAACAGGGACATCTCAGAAAAACACCAGGAGGCCAGGAATTTCTTTAATAAGATAAAGTCAGGAACTTTAGGAAGGTAGCAGAACTCTCCAGAAGGGAAGGCTAATTAACGTTCCTCAGATCGCAAGGTGAGAAACTACCTGCGCATGGGGGCACCTTCCCCAGGGTGGACCTTTGCCTACCTTCAGACAAGGGAAGTTCTTGAAAGACTAATCAGTTTAAAAAGTCACACTGTTCTACCAATCCCATTGTATCTAATGGCTGCTGCACTGAAAATTGTATAAAAGTTCACTGGACAAGCTGTATGGGACCGCCTCCTTTCTGTAGGATTTGGGATGGCCTCAGTGCACTGAAATAAAAATCCTTATGCTCTTTGCATCGATCAGGCTCCATGTGATTCACTCAGGGGGTCTCTGGTAAGCTAAGGCTCGACAGGGTCTTACATGAACTGGAAGCATCAATCAAATTTTCTTCTGTAGCTTGCTTTTTATCTCAATGTTTCATTACAGCAACAGAAAGGTAGAATATGTACGCAGATGAAAGTATTTATCAGCATTACCATCATTCTGAAGTCAAAGAATAATCAAAAACAACCATTCTAAACCTTGTAGCGTTATG
Source organism: Montemys delectorum (assembly GCA_019843815.1). Lineage (NCBI taxonomy): Eukaryota > Metazoa > Chordata > Mammalia > Rodentia > Muridae > Montemys > Montemys delectorum. The sequence goes on from JADRCD010200113.1 coordinate 52,160, forward strand.
AATAAAACTAACAATCACCAAAAAATGTAGCACATGCTAGAAAAATTATGATAGGAACCACTTGATATTGAAAGTATAGTATGATAATAATGGAGGTACATGATTTTAATCCTAGTTTCAGTTGGGTAAGGCCAGAGTATCATAAATTCATGTACAAAGAGAGTTCCACTCCAAAAACAAATAAAGAGCTTAGTGGTTTTCGCCTATTAGCAACTCATACATGGAAGTAAGTCTACTCTGACCTATTCTCCCATTCTGAGTGTTAAACTTAAGAATGATTTAAAAAAAGTTTCTATATGTCTCAGACTCCCATTTTTATCTTCTGTAGATCCATAGAGAACCTGATGAATCTAGTGTCAATGGCCACCTTACCTCTGCTCACCAAAAACACATCTTGGACAAATAATTCCAGTGTTCAAAGGAAGGGTATATGTCCCACTGTTTTCTCTTGGAATGTAGTCTGCTTATCAGTGCTAGACCTGAAGTGTCCTTAATTAATTTTCCCTATAACATAAGTAGTTCTATTTGTTTGGGCATCCTATTTATTTTAATTTAAAAATTATTAGAGTCTTATTTCCATTGACATCTCTTCAAAGAAAAACACCAAAAATACTATTTTGACACACTGAAGAGAAATTGCCGCTTACATAAGTAGAGCCCCTAAAGGAATGCCTTTAATTTCATTATTGCGTAGGGTGAGATTACTGATCAAAAGAAGCAGAACACACACACACACACACACACACACACACACACACACACACAGAGAGAGAGAGAGAGAGAGAGAGAGAGCTAGGTGAAGCTATTGTGGTATTCTTAACAGTCTTAAATGTCAATTTGAAGAATAGGCTGTTCCTTCTGAAGCACTGTTATTTAAAATGGAGTGGACAGCAACATTGATGGATGATCAAGGCAGTGAGTCACACAAGTGGACTTTATGCCTCTGCAAGTGAAGAGGAAAATGCAGAACTCTCCCCTGTCACTCTCACACAGCTATGAAGTGCTGTCAGCTATTCAAAATGCAAACCTCTCTCCTAAAATCTGAGCGAACAGAACTCATTTCCTCCTTCCACCTGCATTGGGGAGAACTGCAGGCCTTGTGGGAAATTCTCCAAATTTCTTTATTGCATCCCCCAGTCTCTTTCATCCTTTTACTATGCAAACTGTTTCCTCCAACTAACCTGTCAAAGAGACATCTGTTCCCATTACAGACGCCAACACACAAGTGTATGCCACACTGTAGTGATTCAGTGCCAGCACTGGGGGACAATGCCCCTTTAACTCTTCAATCACTGAAGATACATGTGTTGTTCACCCACCTCTAAACTTCCAAAACTGGTATCAGGTGATATATAAGCTTCAGAGGCATCTTCAGTGCTGCTAATGTGATACACCGATGATTGCCTTGCCAGCTTTTAACTACCCCATCAAACTCCAGGAAAGGAAAATCAAATTCAAAGCATTCTGAATAAAGACTCAATGCACTGGAGCACCATTCTTTCCCTAGTTTTTAGCCCTTCTGCCCCAATCCTAAATGGATTAGATATAGTGCCATAAATTGAAAAGTAAGACAGTCAATGGAAATCTTACTAGAATTTTGTGAGATATGCAATTATCGTGTTACTACTGGCATTTAAATTTTTCGTGTTTTCATATACCCAAAACAAAAAGCCTTTTGTGAGATCAGATGCAGCTCATGAATCAAAATCTCTCTTGGAAACACAAGTAAAAGTAATAGATTACTACATCTGAAAAGTATGTACTTCTCTTTCCTTTTTATTCTGTCTAAATGGTTCACATGCTTTTCTGCCCTGAAGAACATTGGCTGTCCATGGCAATATTCTTTTGCTATTGGCTCTATCTCTTATTTTGAGTCTGTGTCAGCAGATCCAATGGCCTCTCTGAGGGTTGCTCTCCCACTGGGCTAAGTGATGAGCTGGACTGATCCATGCCTGAAAATGCTGAAGGAGCTTCAGCCCAGATGGCTTTCATGCTGATCATGCCTCAGGATGATTTATTTTGTTTTTCCTGCCTATGTTGTTCATTTAATACAAAATACAACAGAGAAAATTTATTCTGAGTATAAGATAATAAAAAATAATCACTTATGAATGATATTAGTACCTCTAAAAATAAATGAAACATTATAGAATGTATTTTCTTCAGAGACAAATGGCAACAAAATTCAATGTACTTAAGTATATCCTACAACTAATGCGGACCAATGTAGTCTGCTTTGTAGGTTTGTTTTTAAAAAATAAATATTGGGCATTTAATACTTATTTATTAAATTCTTTTACAGGGGTTACTGGATATACAAATTTCTAATCCAGGCTTAACATTAGAAATATGTAAACACAAAACCCATTTGTGTGATCGATCTTCCTCACCATCAAATAGATTTGCCTCATTTTAGTAGTTGTCTTAGTCATGGTTTCTATTCCTGCACAAAACATCATGACCAAGAAATAAGTTGTGGAGGAAAGAGTTTATTCAGCTTACACTTTTAAGCTTACACTTCCATGTTTCTGTTCATCAACAAAGGGAATCAGGACTGGAACTTAAGCAGGTCAGGAAGCAGGAGCTGATGCAGAGGCCATGGAGGGTTGTTCCTTACTGGCTTGCTTCTCCTGGTTTGCTCAGCCTGCTCTCTTATAGAACCGAAGGCCCCCAGCCCAGGGATGGCACCACCTAAAATGGGCCCTCCCCCCTTGATCACTGAGAAAATACCTTATACCTGAATCTCAGATTTTCTCAACTGAAGCTCCCTTCTCTGTGATAACTCCAGCCTGTGTCAAGTTGACACACAAAACCAGCCAGTACAATACAAGTCTCAGTTGTTACTTTTCTTAAACAACTCACATGCCAAGGAGAGCCAACTTCTGGTCCTGTTCTAACTACTCCACTATAAACATATACATGTATGTAAAACTATATATCTGCATTAAAAACTTGTTCCTAGTAACATGTGTTCCTCTGAGATGGCTCAGCAATTCAGAAGAAAGTGTAAATCTATGGGTATAGTGACTTCTGTCTTCCTAGACATCACTAAAAAATACTACTGAGCTGGAGAAAAGATTCAGTGATTAGGAGCTATTGGGACACTTGTAGAGGAGCCAATTTTGCCTCCAGTATCCACATCAGGCAGCCCACAATCCTGTAATGGGAGTGTCATAGAAAACAATGCACTCTTCTATACTCTGGTGGCACCAATAGGTATGTGCAAATATATCCACAGAGGAGCACATATACACATGTATAAAAATTAAATAAATATTTTAGAATTTTTTAAGGATTCTAGTGTAACTACATCATTTTTCCCATTTCTTTCCTACCTCTAACTCTTCCCATGTGCCATCCCTCCTTCTCATGCTATCTTTCAAATCATAGCCTATTTTTTTAAAATTGGTAGTGCTAGTGGTGATGGTGGTATGTTTCAGCATATGTGAGCCTGTGTGTGTGTGTGTGTGCGTGTGTGTGTGTGTGTGTGTGTGTGTGTGTGTGTGTGTATGTGTGTGTGTGTGTGGTGTATATATCTTATATGTGTATATTTTATGTGTGTTGTATTTGTATGTACATATGTTATATTTATATATGTGTGCTTTGTCTCTGTGTATATGTAGTGTATGTGTTTGTGTATGTCGTATGTTTATATGTTGTATATGTATATTGAGTGTATTGCATGTGTTGTATTTGTTTGAATATGAATATGTGTTTTATCTATGTATGTGTGTTTGTGAGTATATGTGGTGTTTGTGGGTATATGTGGTGTTTGTGTGTGTGCACATATGTGTCTCTGTGTGTGTGTGTATGTGTGTGTGTGTGTGTGTGTGTGTGTGTACTTGTGATGTAAAGAGAAAAACACTTCAAAACAAGAAATTTAATATTAGAAATTAAGGCCAAAATGACTTACATTTTAGCAATGTCAACAGTATTTTAAAACACTAAAACTTAAAAACATTCATCCTTGAATGACCAATACAGGCTCCACAAATCTTTAGAGATTCTCAGACCCTCATTATAAGACATAACCTAATATAAGGTGAAATAAAATGCAGTATTCCTTCCATCTTGAGAGCATAATTATTTAAAATATTGTCCACAAGTAGTATAAGTTAATTACATATGGAAAACATATCAGGAATGTCAAAGTATAAAATTAAACCTGATTCTTTTCATAAGGAAAATAGAAATAATGCTGAATGTCATGTGACCATTAATTTTTAGGCAGAAAATATCAGGATATGAACTACAATGAATCAGACAAAAAAGCAGCAACAACAACCCAAAATCTATAATTTTAAGTTTTAAGTGTGCTTAAATGTAAAGAACAATCTGTGGGGGAAATGGCTATATGAATAACAGGAAGTTTTTTTGAGTAAGTTTATGCTTGAGTTCCTGTGAGTCAAAAATTTTAAATTTTACAGTAAACAAGAAACAAAAACTAACCTAGCAATTTCAGGTTGGAAGTGTTTGTGTCATAAGAAGTGTCAATTTTATAGACTTCTTGTCATTCATGTATTAGATTTTCCACTAATAATTAGAAAGAAGAAAAATATTAACAAGCATATTTATCATTATTCTCAATGCCCTCAGTTTGTTTTACTTATTTATATGTTCAGTCTATAGTAGAGGTTGAACCCACGTTCTTGTGCACATCAGTCTACCACTAAGATCTATGCAGACTCAATTTTTGTTTTTAATTTTAAACTGTTGAGCTCAAGAAATATGATTTAATGGATTTCTCTTCAATGGCTCTATATTCCACAATGGGAATACATGCCAGATGTAGTTCATACTGAACCTGGGCATTTTCTTTCGTCTGCACAAGTTCACGAACCAGCCTTTGTTCAACAATCACTGACTAGGTGTTTGAGTTATTCAAAGTTTAAGAAACATTCAAAGACATATCAGACTTGCAAAGTTTCCCTTTCAAAATATAAAAAGAAAGATACATTCTTAAGTCAGTAGACTCGTGTATTTTAACTTTTTTTAAAACCATGTTGGTTCCTAAAGACAATGACACTTGGGGTTGTACTCCTCATGGAAGTTGTAAGAACACTATGCATGACTCCTGTGGTCCTTTGTTGGAAAAAAGAACACAAAACAGCATGACTGAGGACTAAGAATCCCAGGCACCTACCAAAGTTTGTGTTACTTACCTTACCTTTGAAGGCACAGACAACAGCAAGGAGATCAAAGAGCCTCAATCCTAACTCTACTCCATCAGAGGGAAAGGTGAAGAGTCAGGGTTGCCACACCTACACCTGGACCATTTTTAGTCTCTTCACATCAGTAGAACTTCATGGTGGGAAGTTCAAAATATGGATATATTGTGACTTTGTCTCTAAAGTAAACTATGTTTCTAGTAAATCAAACTGCGGGATTAAAATGCTTCCTGTGAGGTTCTCCATTCCAGAAGAATTTAGAAGTAGTAAGCTTTTACTTTTCCCTAGGCCCTGAATTTTGGCAGTCACAGAGTCAGGGAGTTTTATAGAAAGAAATGGGTGTAAATACAGAAGCATATCATTGCACTCCTGATTGTCAGCTTTTCAAAAGTAGGTATGCCCAGTGTATAAATAGGACATGAAAGACAGACTTTTTCCAGAGGATGAGGCAGTGTGAGAGAACACAGGGGTCCCTTCCACACCAAATAGTATATGAAACTGGCACAGACAACAGAAATACATACCTTCAGAAAACAGAAACCTCACGCGTCTTTGCACAGGAATGGGAGAATTACAGTTCTACTTGTTTTCTTTATACATTTACTTTTAATGTCTTATGTATACATATATATGCAATATATGCACACATGCAAATATATATATTTGCATGTGTGCATCATGTTGTGGATATAGTCACTCCTCTATTTTTACCCTCTGGCTTCTGCCTCCATGATTCCTTTGTTTTTCAGATCTAGTCTCTTTGTGTGACAAGTAACATCCCTTTTCTAGAAACCATTAATAGTGAATAGTTCTTCATGGCAGAGTTAGAGCCTCATGGGCAGATATTCTATCCTTAATAGACAGCTAGAGAGCCTAATGTTGTACAGGAATCCACAGTTTCTGAGTGCTCATGGCTGCAGTGTAATATCATATCATGATGGTAGTGTTTTGCGATTTCTCCATCCTCCAGGTGGACATTCTCTACCCACCTTAAACTCATTCTAGTCTGTATGTACATATACCCATAAACAGATATATATATATATATATATATATATATATATAGAGAGAGAGAGAGAGAGAGAGAGAGAGACAGAGAGAGAGAGAGAGACAGAGACAGAGACAGAGAGACAGACAGAGAGACAGAGACACAGAGAGAGAGAGAGACAGAGAGAGACAGAGGACAGAGAGGGGGGGGGTGGGAGAGAAAGTGTGTGTGTGTGTAATTCTCTGGGCCATAGAGGTAGAGTGGGAAAATAATACTTTATATATAGGATCTCTAAATGTAGTCAGTAGTAAGAAAAATGTTTCTTTTAAAGAATAATTATAATTGCTCTCAAGTTTTAAAAATATCCCTTGGCAGCCAACTAACTTAGAATATCACTCTTAATTTGATGAAAATATACAATAAATATTTGTCAGTGGATAGTGATTAGAATGGTCAAGTCCACACAAATGAACAGGTATTTACAACAGAAGAAGGCCAAGCTGATTTCACTGGAGAACAAAAATCCTGTGTCATAAGTTTTGTCTTGTTCACAGCTTTATCTCCAGACCAGTTAAAAACTTATCTATCATATACTCATACACATGATTTGCTTATAAATGAGTAGCTTTCAGGGATATATGCTATAAAGTACATGTGTGTGTGACCCAGAAAATGAATTGATATGTATATGTATGTGTTATGAATATGTAGTGGTGTTTGGGAGTCTACATTATATATTTGTGTATATTACCTAGAAAATGGTGAGATTTGGTGTTCTTTATTGTTAAGGGTTTTTTTTTT
>JADRCD010200114.1:0-11227 GCA_019843815.1 Montemys delectorum
AAGGTACCTCCAGAGGCTGGGCCTGGGGTGCCAGATTGTCAGTGCCCACTCTTCCTCCTTGTTCAGGACCAGCCGAGTCCCAGGGGTAGGATCACCATTAAACCTGAACCACTGGCCATGAGGAGGGGGACATAGCAGAAGACAGGCCCCAGCTTAGTGGCTTCCCCATGCCTGTGACAGGGTTATTCCCACCCTAGTTTGAGCCTTTAGGAAGAAGATGCGAGCAGTGCCCATTTTGTATTAAAATAGATCTGCGCTGAGCTACAGGAATATAAGTCATTCCCGTCCTGTGCATTCAGTGATTGGTTCAGCTGATAAGGCCCTTCCAATCGGAACTGTGAGTGACTTTGATGCAGAGGTACATAGCTGTTTCCTGTGTTGATCTGCCTTTCCCTAAGGCAACAGCACTTCTCACAGGATGGAATTTGCTTCTTAGAATCTCAAAGGACGTTTTGTTGAGTGAACAGCTTTTTATCATTAATCTCCTAAAACACAGCTTGTGACCCGCACACTGCAAACAACATGGTGGCGGTACTAGACACCTGTGAAGGGAACCTTAAACATTATCACTCCCAAGAGTTGCCTTTAAAGGTGGAGACTTTGCACCTAACACTCCAGGACACAAATCTCAGGAAGGATTTCTTCGTAGGTGATTTACAGTTATGTGCTTGAGTTTATTTGAACCTCAAGGCAGGGGTGCTTGTCCCTTATCACTCGCACTCTTGAGCACCTTGCTAACATTCTCATTCCCACACCCTTTCTTTCTTTCCCCACAACACCTCCATCTTTGGAGGGCATATCTTTTTTCTTGGTGTCCCAGAACCTCACAGAGTAGTAAGCAGTTCATTTTTAGCAAACTAAACATCTGCTTCCTTCTTTGCAAGATCTCTGGCACTCACCCTTCTTGTTCCTTTACTGCCTATCTAGCACCTCCTCCACCTCCCCTAAGGCCTTCCCCTCCCCCCCCCCCCTCCCCCCCCTCCCCACCCCGGAGTATGGACCACAGCTCCTCAGCCTATGGTCTGTCTGTCTTTCTGTGCAGCTGCCTCTGTTGGGAGTGGGCGCGTCTATACTCTTCGGATTAGCATGTAAAGATTTCCACATTTGGGCTCCGCCCACACTTTCAGCCTTATCTTCCTCTAGACCTCTTGCTTTATATTCTGACCAAACTGGTCTGCTTGCCTGCCCTCCACGTGTCCTGAATTTGCCCTTTCTGCGCTCTGGAAGCTTCCTCATTATGCTCCTGCATCTTGCTTACCTCCCTTGACTTTACTCATATTTCAGGAAGTCTTGACTCTTACATTTTCCCTTAATCCTCAACTCTTATTTCCTCCCTTCCAAGGTTTGTGACGATGCAGCACTTCTCACAATCCTTGGGGCAGGAGGATCCATGGTCTTCGTCGCCATTCTTCCTCAAGTACTCAAAGCGCTTCCAGAGAAGGGGCAGAGTTTGCTCCCACTTCCACGTCCGATAGCATCAACCATGCTAGTAGCTAAATGGTGTCTGGTGAAATTTAATCTACTGACCAGAAACTACCTTCTCTGACTTCAGCCAAGTGCTGCCGTCCTGCCCGACCGCCTTTGTACTTTGAGACAGTAACCCATTATTCAGCTCATTAGTTCTTGAATCCTTTCATGTGTTTGATGGATCTCACCAGTTAGCTCACTGTGCAGAGAGACCCAACTGTGAACACATGCAAGCATCACAATCAAACAATCTAGTCTCAATGCCAACTTGGCACCCACTAGTTGTATGACCTTGGCGTAGTTAACCACTGGATATTTCCCTTCTTCATCCGTATAACAAGTCGCTTTGCTGGAGGTTGATAAATAATACCAGGCATTAAAACTCCCAGGCTAGTTCTTGGCACAGAGTATGTACTTAGTAAATGGCACCCTTCACAGCAGGACATTGGTCAATAAATGACAATAAATTACTGAAATAACCACTGACAATGGGAAAGGGACCTGGAACCCCTGCACTCGAGCCCTCAGATGCCCATGAGGCTAAGCAAGCTCTCTCCCCTTTGCCTTGCTTGAGTGTTTGTACGATCCAGTAACAGCAACAAGTAAAGAGCCTAGGCCCACAGTTGAGCACCAATGTTCCCTCCCAAAAGAATCACAAGATTTAGCTGAGCATGGGGTCATGGGGGACTGCAGCAGAAAGGATGTAAGTTCAAAGTCACCCTGGAGTACCTAGCGAGACCCTGTATGTGAGAAGGAGAAAAGAATGCTAGGTACCTTCGGAATAAAACTCATGCTTTGAATTAGGGCTGGGACCGTTTTTGCCCTTTCGTTAAGCACTGCATCATATCAATAGGTTGAGATTTTAAGTGGAAAAGCCAAGTTGCTATGAGACTCTTGAAAGAGGTACTGTTTTTAAGATTAGTTTTAAGGTAGGTTTTGTTGCTGTTGTTTTTGTAATGGGGCCCTGTTACGTCATTTTGTGTAGCCCTGGCTGGTTTAGAATCCACCGTTTGGACCAGGCTTGAGGTGGTAGCATCTCCCAGCCCTACCTCTGGAATTAAAGGTTTTCTAGTATACGATACCACAGCCAGCTTCTATGCTCAGTTTCTAAGTCGAGCTTTGGCAATGTCTGAGTGTCGGAGAACACATTCAGTTAGAACCTTTTCACTGAAAATATATAAAGTATTGAAGCAACATCTTTCTTGGGGAAAAGTTTCAGGGATGAACCTCTCACTGGGACAGCTGGCATATTGGCATCGCTCATGGAAAGCTGTCTGACTACGGGGGCTTGCACTATAAAACACGACTCCATGGGAAAATGGAGTGGAAGGCTGGTTATACGGAAATAGTGGATAATAAGGCTGGTTCACAGCGCATAGCGGGTAGAAGTTATTTATTAAAAATCAGTTGAATTCCTCTGTGGGAAAGAAACTGTTACACAGTTTAATTTCTTAGCCACACAGAAAGAGGAATATGCGTGACAGACACAAGGCAAAAAAAAAAAAAAAAAAAAAGTCAGTTGTGAATACGTGCCCATCAAGAGGCTTAGCAAGTAAATGCATCCGCTACCAACCCTAAATCAAGTTCGATCCTCAGGACCCACACTGTAAGGAGGAGAGAACCATCCCAAGCAAGCTGTCCTCTGATCTCCACACACATGATCTGGCATGTGCTCACCACCACCACCATCCTGTCACATACACATGTACACAAAATAAATAAATAAAATGTATTTTTAAATTGTTGAATTAATTAATATGGAAGTGAGATTCTCCAATGATAACCAAGTTTGTAAATATAAGTTAAAAGTATTTTTATATAAATATTTATAAATATTTTTTGTTTTTCAATATAAATATATTTATAAATATAAATATTTAGAAAATAAAATAGGTAGCTATATAAGGGGTTTTTTTTGTTTGTTTGTTTTTGTTTTTGTTTTTGTTTTTTCGAGACAGGGTTTCTCTATATAGCCCTGGCTGACCTGGAACTCACTCTGTAGACCAAGCTGGCCTCCAACTCAGAAATATGCCTGCCTCTGCCTCCCAAGTGCTGGGACCAAAGGTGTGCACCACTACTGCCTGGCCTTATAAGGTTTGTTTTTTGGTTTTTTGTTTGTTTGTTTGTTTTTTGTTTTTTTTTTTTTTAACAACCATGGCTACCAGTTAGAGTGGAGAGTTAGGAGTACTGAAGGCCAGAGGTAGAAGTCCTGTTCACAGTCACACAGAAAAATAATGATCAAGCCAGGATCAAATTTTGGATTCCCCAAATCCTAACATAATCTCCACCCCATCTGCCCCACCCCCTCTCTTGTTTTGTTTTTTGAGACAGGGTTTCTCTGTATAGCCCTAGCTGTCCTGGAACTCTCTCTGTAGACTAGGCTGGCCTCAAACTCTGAGATCTGCCTACCTCTGCCTCCTGAGTGCTGGGATCAAGAGAATGCACCAGGAATCGCCCTTTATAGGGGCACAGAATCCAAAGTTTTTCCACAATGGCCTAGAGTCATAGGGGCAATTTCTGACCAGCCAGTGTAATGGGTGCCTGAGTTCAGTTTACTCTTAGAGGAAAAGTTTATTTTGAGGCTCTTTATAACTTGAGAGTCTAGGCCAACCAATAATTCTTACAAAGTATGTTGAAAGAAAGAAAAAAAAAAAAAGGGACCTATTTTGTTTTGTTTGTTTTGGCCAAAATGTTAGGTACAGTATTTGCTCACAGTGGAGTTCAACTCTCTGTAACTAAAGGATTGCCCTGCTTGAGAACAAAGAATTTAAGATTTGAGGTTAGATAGACATCTGCACCCTACTGAACTAACACTCTTACCCTGACTTTTAATTCAACTCCTCTTAGACTTACTTTTCCTTTGCATAAAATGAAGAAATAAAGATTTCCTTAATTGTTCATTTAAATGAGACAAAGTTTTAAAAATATACTATTTGTGTGATTGGAATGCTTGGTATTACATTGATAATTAGTGAATTAAAGAGTAAAACAATAAATGGATGTAACAATCTGTAAAGATATATATGAATGTTTGTAAGATCGGTAAGAGATAGTATACCAGGGACTGGAGAGATGGCCTCGTGATTAAGAGCACTTTCTGCTCTCCCAGGGAACCCAAATTCAGATCACAGAACCTACATCATGTGGGGTGATTGACAACTATCACTAAGCCCAGCTCTAGGGATCTGGTGCCCTCTTCTGGCCTCAACATACACAGTCTACACACACACACACACACACACACACACACACACACACACACATACACACACACACATACACACACACATGCTCTCTGTCTCTCATAAATAAAAATAAATCTTAAAAAAATAAATAATACGCTGGGCAGTGGTGGCACACACCTTTGATCCCAGCACTTGGGAGGCAGAGGCAGGCATATTTCTGAGTTGGAGGCCAGCCTGGTCTACAGACTGAGTTCCAGGACAGCCAGGGCTAAACAGAGAAACCTTGTTTCTAAAAACCAAAATAAATAAATAAATAAATAAAATACAAAAGCTAGCTATCTATTTGGCTTTGATAGCTATTATAAAATTTAATCTATAGTCAAATTAAAATTTTTCACCATAGGGGCTGGTGAGATGGCTCAGCGGGTAAGAGCACCGATTGCTCTTCCAAAGATCCTAAGTTCAAATCCCAGCAACCACATGGTGGCTCACAACCACCCGTAATGAGATCTGATGCCCTCTTCTGACATTAGAAGACAGCTACAGTGTACTTATAATAAATAAACCTTTAAAAAAAAATTTTTTTTTCACCATAAAATCTTCCCAAGAAAACAAAAGAATTCATGGGAATGCATGTCATGACTCTCAAGACACTTAAGTGGAACAGGCTAACCCATTGAATATGTAGCTGTATTGAACTGACATACAGAACTGTCACAAAATCCTGTGGCAAGCCTCCACTTAGGAGTAATAATTAACTAACTATTATGCTTTTCAGGGATCCTGTTAGCTCCTAAGAAGATACCAATTTTTGAAAAACGCGGCTTATGTAATCCTGACTCCTATTCATAGTCTTCCTTCCCCAAATAGACACACATTTTCCATATATCACTGATATAGCTCATGTCTTTGTGAGAGTTATTTTCACTGTTAGGAGGTCAAGTATGGTGGCAAATGCCTGTGAGCCCAGCCCTTGAAAAGCAGAGACACAGGGTCATCAAAAACAAAACAAAACAAAACAAAAAAACCCAAACAAACAAACAAAAAAACAAAAAAACCCTAAGGAAAGTGAAGGCTACAAGTCCTATGTTTTGATAACTCAGAAATATTTAGAAAACCAGAAGCAGAGGAGGAGCTGGGAAGGGCTCCAGCAGATCCAGTTGACACCTCTCTCATGAGGACAAAGGGATGGACTATAAGTAGGACGTGGCTATTTCCACCTTTCAAGCCTACATTGTTCTCTGCTCAGCCCCACAGCGCATTTGCTTAAGCAACTGGAAGGTAGGCCATGTGGGCACAGGAGGCCAGCCATGGGCTTAGGTAAAACCAGAGAGCACTGTCCGTTCTCAGTCTCCCCACACACTCAAAAGAGCTGTAGACAGTCCAGTGGTGCTCACCCCAGGGAAAGAAAGCGATTGGACCAAGCCCCTCACTTTACACTCAAGGGCACCAGCAGTGTGCAGGCTCTCTTAAGGTCACGGAGCTAATTAGTGGCAGCATCAGGAGTAGAAGTGAGAGGCCTTTGAAGACTTGGCCTTTCTGTGGGAACAAAGCTACCATTGAAGCAATAGATAGGAAATGCTTTGTAAAAAAAAAAAAAAAAAAAAAAAAAAAAGCAATATTGTAAGGGAGAACTGTCATAGGCATATCTAATCCCAGCAGAGGCATCTGTGGCAATTAATTAAGAAAGCCCCTTTGAAGCACCCCTGAGCCATAGCAAGAGTCTTCTTTTCTTTAAAACTGAATGTGCTAGGATTCAATTCCCAACAAAGACACACGAAGTAAACAATTAACTGAATTAATTCAGGCACTGAAGTGGATTTTCAAGGACTTGACTTGCCCAAGCTAGTTTTCTACAAAGCCTAAATAAATCAGATAATTGCTAATTCTCCTCTTTGTTTTGCACTGAGGAGAGTCTGTTTGTTAAAATGAGCCTAGCAGCGGAATAAACAATCATTAGAACAATCCCCGAGTGAGCGAGCGAGCTCCATATCGGAGCAGGACAGCACATTCCAAGCACAGTGGCTCTGCTATTACTTTAAAAATACCACCTTCTTGTTTTCACTGAGAATCTTTTAACCAAATGTTTAAGACACACGCTGTTATAAGCATAGTTGGTGTCCCCCTTCCCTACCCCTAACCCCCCCAAACAGAGACCTCCTTCTGGCGTAACTGGAGTTAGATCTGGGCACAGTTCCTACTGATTCACTTTTAAACACAGTCACTTTACTGTGATTCTAAATAGCCTCTGCTTCAAAGCTGTTCAGGTTTTGAAATTAATCCAAATATGCAAAGTGGCTCCGATTATCAGAGGAAAGTTGTGAAAGTAACTTAATTAGTTAGGTCAGAAAAAAAAATCACAAATGAAACGGGAGTTTCAAGACCTTTCATCAGTATTTCAGAATGCAGAACAACTATTCTTATCATTTACATTTCCTTATTGCACAGCTAACATAAAAGAGATCACTGTGACAATATAAAGTATTTTACCAAATAAACCCAGGACCAGAATATTAGAATGGGCCAATGTAGGTACAGAGCACTGAGTCTTATTGTCCTGAGTGCCTTAAATTCAGTGTAAAGACCTGTGTGTGTGTGTTTGTGTGTCTCTATGTATCTGTATGTATGTGTGTTTGTGTGTGTCTCTGTATTTGTGTGTGTTTCTGTGTGTGTTTGTGTCTGTGTGCATGTGTGCATGTGTGTATGTGTGTGCATGTGTGTGTGGGTGGAAGTTATAAATTCACAAGTAGCAGCTAACTGGCAAGCTGTATGCCCAGTATAATTTGGTTTTGTAGGGCACTAATTGAAGTGAAAATGTGGCTAAAATACTTCATGTAACATAATAACTGTTGATTGCCAGATAGTTTTGGTAAACAGTTGGCAAATTGTAACTCACAACAGCTGTCACTATATATTTAGAGTAAATGTTAATTTAAGAATATTAACCTCGGGAGTGTTTCTGTAAACAAAGCTTCTACTATTTTCAAAGGTTACAGAGACTGGTTTGAGTATTTTTAGCCAAACCCAGTGCAGCTTGGCCCTCACTGTTTCTGAGTTCTTCTGCTTTACACTTGAAAGGCTTCAATCCTAAATGCCTTTGCAGAGATTCCCTTGGGAATGTAAATGGCAAGGACATATGTGTGATAGATTCTCAGATCTTGAAAACTGGAGAATAAACTAATAATACTGCTAGTACTGCCAGAGATGAGTTTTGCTCCGTGGGGTGGCGGGGAGATAGGGGAAGAGAAAGGGAGTTGGGGGCGGGGAGGGGAGTCAACAAAATCCCACCGTTTCTAAATAAAGTGAGCGGGTTTTCCAGCCCAAATTCCAGAGTCTGAAACCTTGCCGGCAACAAACATTAGCGAGGCTCTGTTTTTCTCCAGTTTGAACTACTCACTTCCAAGTAATATTTGCATGACAGATCTCAAACACTTGTGCAAACCGCGAAACAATTGCATCAAGAATCAAATTCAGTTTCACGCGCACGCAGCCTGGTGCAGGACTTGGCTTCAGGCGTGCTTGCTGGGAGTTGATAGCCATTTTTCCCCCTTTGAACATGCGAGGAAACGCAGTGAAGTTCCAACCACACACAAACGCCTACCTGCTACTTGCCAGTGCTGTGCTCCAGACTCACGCTTTCCGCAGCTTGGTAGCACTTCCGCGCCAAACGCTTTTACCTTCCTAAAAATGTGTGTGGGCGCTAGCCCAGACAAACTTCAAATCCAGGAAAATGGATTACCCGCGCAGATCAAAGGCAGGCGGACTAGGAGATGGAGTGCCTGTAATCTGATCGCCGATCAGTTGCTGCGCATCAAAGGCAACGCTGAGCTTACTTACTAAGCACGCAGATCTAGAAAGTTCGCTACCGTCTGGTTCTTTTGTTAAACGTGGGCCACGTTGTTCTGCCCCAGCTCTGGAAAGCAGGCTTCCCCGGCCTCGGCTGAGCGGCTGGATCTGCAGCTCTCTCTCGCGGTGCCCCAGCTGGGCTGCCTAGTGCCAGCGCTGCTGCGCCGCATCCCTTTCATCTCGCTGAGTGGCAGCTCCCATGACATCATACCGTGCCGTGGGGCTAGTCCGGAGAAGCCAGTCAGCCTGATTTCTAGTCGCGTTGGCCTGTGCCTCGCCCGCGACAGCCCTTCAGTGTGTCTCTTGGCTGGGAGGGACCCGCCGGGACTGCTACGGGCTGCTATACTCCCGGGCTGTAAGGTCCGGGATCGGTGCAGGTTCCATCGAGCCTCTGTCTGTGACAAAAAGCATAAAGTCTCTACCAGACCAGGGTATCCGAAAAGCAGCAGAGCGGCACAGCAGTGTTTAATTAGGCCGTTTCTCGGAACACCTGCCTTACACCACCAGGGTCACAGGCAAAGGTTTTAAAAGCTTGATTCCCCATCCCCACCTCCACCTCCACCCCCATCCCCACACGTAGCTTCCCACCCCAACACACACATACTGTGACAAGTCTTTAAGAACTAGTAAAATGTCTTTTCCTGGTGAAAGAAATGATTACAGGTGACGCAGTCGAGTATGGCTTTCATTGAGTGGTGAAGGAGCAGAGGCTACAACTTAAGGGGATACCACCACTTGCTCACTGGAACCTGGGTCAGAAGCCTGTTAATCTGAATTTGGGATCCTAATAAAACAACAACAACAAAGGATGCAATTCATGGATACCTCTTACGACTCCTAAAAGTCACAAAAGGGTTACTTAGAGGAAAGCATTTGCTTGCAACCACTCTACAACTTCTGTCCCAGGCAAGGCACAAACCACAGTTTGGACCCAGCTGAGAAATTGCCCCCTGGATTGTAAAATGAAACTTAGTGTCCGTTGTTTAGAATACCCACAGTGCTTTACCCAGCGGCATGCGACATGGTTTTGAACCCAGAGCTGTTTATTCTGGGAGAGAGGAAAGATTTTCATTTCAGTTTGCAGAAGGTCAGTGAAAAACATCTTCTACAGCACCCTTGGAGGAACCCACTTCCTTCCTGTGACTTCCCTCTCTTATCAGTTGCATCTCATTTTTTTCTGGTGTGATATTATAAAAATAGTTTATGGCCTGTCTATCTGCAGCTGTCTTTGATTCCCGGGGTAAATCTTGATAGCAAAATACTTGGTTTGAACAGCATGTGAGTTCATTGTAACACTTAAATAGATCTATTTAGTTTCCAGTATTTTCCCCCAGTGGGGTCGGGGCTGGACCCCAGGGCCTGTTCATAGATAAGCCCTCTATCTCTGAGATGTTCCAGAGACGAATGGGGCTCACTTTGTGCTTGTTTGTTTTCTTTTTCCTTTTCTAGACAGGGCCTCCAGTGTCATGAGCTGGCCTCAAAAGTGCTGTTTATTCAAAGACAGCTTTGAACTCTTGATCCTCCTAAAGGCTAGAATTACAGGCATTCACTGTTATATCTAGTTTATGTGATTATGGTTTCTCAACCTAGGGCTTCATGCATATTAGACAAGCACTCTACCAATTGAGCATGTACCCAGCCCCACATTCTTAAAAAGGAGAGGCATACTTTTACATACCACCTCAAGATACTGGCACCTACACAGTTCCTGAGCTCTGCCGGCTTACGAAATCAGGGGCAAACTATCCCCAAGAAGGCTGACTCTTCTCTGAGGTAACCCAGATCTTCCATGGTCTGGGGTCCATGCCCAGAGCTTTCATCAAGTTTGCTGTTCCCTATACCTCACCACAGCCGATGGAAATGGCTGAGTGCTCTTATCGCTAGGTGAACAAGTTGATTACAGGTCTCTATAGTTTACCACCCATGGGAAATGGGCAAGGGTTGAATTCAGATGCCTATATTTCCAGAAGCTTCCAGAAGGTATCTAGAAGCAACAGGTTCAATGAACAGGCCAGTCAAACTACCTCTACATGAATCTCACAAAACAAATAGTTCAAACATCTTTGCTATTGTGCCCCATGCACTGAGTTGGTCTTTTTGAGACAAGAAGTATCTATCCATGTGGGAATTGAAACATCCCTGAAGTTAGAGCCCCAGCTGTCCCCAGTTGCAGAGTGTGGCTAAAGGCTGGTCTCCAAGGAAGAGTGACCTCTTGACCTGAAGCTTGTTTGCACTGTGCTCAACTGAACTCCCTGCAATGTGAGATGTGGCCCAGCCCTTGCGACTCTGAAAGGCAGTGTGAGGGCTTCACTGGGAGGCCCATTCCCTTTACCCCCAAGAGGCACAGAAGAGGGCTGGCAAGATAACTCAGTCAGTCTAGAAACTGGCTGCCAAGTCAAATGACTTAAGTAAGTTTCATCCCCAGGACCTACAAGTTATCTTCTGAGCTCACATGCACACAGAATAAATAACCAAACAAATAAATATAGTAATTTAAAAGTTAAAAGGAAACATAGACAAGTGAAATAAAATGAGATGTTCTGTGTCCAGAAATCCATCACTATACTTGACATAAAAGTCATGTGTAATTTAACTATGGGGATTTTTTTTTCCTGAGAAATCTGTCATGCAAACATATCAGAATGTGTTATACAAATCTAGATGGTGTTATCTACTACACACTTAGGGAATCTGCTACCCACAGACACACACACACACACACACACACA